>JAPYZH010000353.1:0-149019 GCA_030523085.1 Meteorus colon
GGGGGCGAAAGGATAGATGTTACGTTGAATGGGGTAGGTGGTAGGTGGATAAGAAGAAGCCAAAAGAGGGAGAGTAGACTTGGTCGGTGACTGGAGTTGGGCGGTAGCCACAAGTGTCTGCCCGGGCGCCCTCTCTCATTAATTCTCCACCCTTGTTGCTTGTTAAGGAAGAGAGGGTGGTCGAGCTCTCTCGGGCCTTTCTCTTCCTCGTTGTCTTTCTCATTCTTATAGTCGTTGGGTGGTCTATTGCTCTCACCCCAGCACAGACATATACCCGTTCCAAGTAACTGCCGAGTCGTGGTCGAAGGGTGGAAATTGTCTCTCGAGTGCGTGCCAAAGAATGGAAATGGGAGTGCGTAGGAGAGGGCGCGACAAAAATAGAGAGAAGAAGGAGAAAATCCGGTGATGAAGGGGACGCATAAGAGATAGTATGAAAGATAGAGAGCATGTCAGAATGATGTGGAGAAAGGGAAAGTATATGAGAGGAAGAACAGTTGAATGAAGTGTTCAGCTCTTATGCTGTGAATGTCCTTCACTCTAGGTATAGGTAATAGGGGATTATTGAGTCTTCGATGGATGGATTAGGTATGTATGTGTCTATATACTATATACATATATATATATACATATAGGTTGGTGTTGGATGTTGAGTGCAGTCGCGCACTGCTAAAGTCGAACGTCAATGGCGAAATCGTCTACTTGAGAACATGCACGTGTCTGTAAACGAGATGATCGTGCAAAACGATCTCTTGAGTGGTCCACTCGTGCGATTTCCCACCTCTCCTTTTCTCTCGCTCTTCTCTCTCATTCTGGCTCCCTCTTTGTATATACATCTATAATGTAAGCTAATTTCGATCTGCCGTCCACTGAACATACGTGATTTCTCTCAAATCAATGTGGTAGAATAAATCAACAGTATGGCCAATATATACATTGACACGTGAGATGAAAATGTGGAATTGTTTCACTGATATACGTTCAGATTTTCATGAGGAATTATTATTTGATTGGATTGGTATTGTTCGTTATTTCGTTATAAAATTGGTGGGGAACATTTTTGATTGTATACAATTATAATTATTGACTGAATTTGATTTAGGTGGGAATATTATGCTTTGAATTTGTTGATACGTGTAGATTCACTCATGAATAAATTCTTTAAATACGAATGAAGAATTACGTCGTCTATGTGTCATCATTGACATGTTATTTCTATTTGAAGTTGTGTTGAAAATGCCTCGCAATCATCAAAAACTAATTGTCCCATGGGATATTCTATATGTTGGAAAGATTTCGAAAAGAAAGTTGAAATAAATTTTATTTAACTTTTACCGAAGTTGTGAAATCCGTTCGTGGAATAAGAACAATTTTTTCGGTTGATGTGCGGTGACAGTATTCTGATTGAGAATGTTTTATCAGGAATGGGATGCGAGTATCATCTTACACCAAACTTATATTATGGTATTTGCTTCGCAATAGTGTTCTCTAGGTGTATATTTATTGTATGCAGCAGAGGAATATATGTGTATAATATCTCTCGACGAGGCGTTATCTTTCCCTCACGCTTCCTCGCTTCTCTATACACTTTTCTCAACGACTCCAGGCGTGTCCTCACGTTTCATAACTCGTTCTCTCTCATCCGTTATTTTTTTTTTTCTTTATATTTTCTCCCTCTCATATACTTCTTCTTTTTTTCCATCGCCGCGTGCGCTTTGGCGTTCTATAACCCTCGTACGCCTCTGGGGGCACCCGAGTGAACTCCCACAAACTTGGTAGAGAAAAAAAAAGAGGGAAGAAAAAATGAGGGTGAGAAAGGAAAAGGAAGAGAGTGATAGGAGGATGCGAGAGGGCTGTGCGTTGAATTAATTCGCGCTTCGTCGAAGGCCTCCCGTTCGTCATTTCATCTTTATCTCTTTTTCTTCCGTTTCTCTCTTGCTCTTGTTCTGTTCGCTCACCGCGCGTATATTGTGTTTCTATCTCACGTGCTCTCTCAACGCTTCACATATATATATATACACGTTACTTCATATACTCGTTAAGTATTCGTGAGCGCTTTCGTGTTTCAAGTTTTTTTTCTCGTCTCCGTGTTCTCTTCATACCATGCGAGCCCGACTTTTTCCGTTTTTTGGCACGTATCAAATTTCTTCAATACAACTTTATAAAAAAAAAAAGAAGATTTTACATAACATCTTGGTAGATGATTTCTAAATTTCTATTTATTCCGCATATTGCGATTGAGATACGATTCACACTCATCAAAATATATGTAAGGCAAATGAATCGAACGCTTGCGTGAATGTGTGTTATGCCTACTCAATTTGTGCGTTCAATTTAGAGAATATACCGAAGTCACTCGCACAAAGAATGAATATTGTCAAACTTCAATCGAATTTAGGATGTTAGTATGTTTAATAAGAAATTGTTTATGGGTTTTCTCCAATTGTCATGCTCACTCTCAATTAAATTCATGAGATGTGCATCCGGCGTTTTCCTTTTTTCTCGTTAGTATTCTACTTCATATACATATATATATATATATATGTATGTATAACACAGTGGATTAGGCGACTGGTTTGAGAATTCACCATGCAGGAAATGTTTATGTGCAAATATTCCTACATACATTGTGAGGAAAAAGAAATGTTGAAATGCGTGAAATTGTTAGAGATTGTATGATCAATGTTGTTCACAATCACGTTGTAGTGTTCAGTGGGCGTGAGTGGTGAGGGGGTGTATGTAGGTGGGGAGAGGTCGCAACTGCTATTCACAGCGAATTATAGTGGTGTTGAGGGCACACAACGAGTCAAGCGCAAATACGCAATGGATCTGTATATATATATGAATTTGCAAGTGCCACTGGAAGTCCATATACATAGGTGCATATACATAGATACAATATATGTCGCGGATGAATAAATCCCATTGGCTAAGCCTCTATTATTAGCAGATGGAAGATTGTATCGATTTTTTTCCAACCTTGTGAACATATATATTTCCAAACATATATGGCAGCGACCCCAAATCGTTCCGTGCTCTTCGCGTTCGACCCTCCGACTATTCGCCTCTCTTCAAGCCCGAAAACCCAACCACCCACTCAACGAACAGTTTCCTCCCTTTCCGCCAGTTTATGCCCCGATAAACGCATTCCCGCGCCAATTACGCCATCTAGAGCAGGAACTTTTTAGGGTATTAATTGATTCACTGCCTTCTCTCGAACTTTTACTAAAAATATTCGTGATAATATTCATTTGCGTGTGTCTTTTTTTTTTGTATGGGTTTTGTGTTGATGATGCGCATGTTATGGCGATTAATGTCGTGATTATGAAAATGAGGTGAAATTATCCTCAGGATGAACGATAATACATTCGATATGAGACACTGAAATTAACTTTACAATGGATAGACTTCCAGACTGTTCTTACTTGATCATTTGACATTTACTCAGTGGAGTATGTTTGAGTGACATTGGTATTTCGTTTCATTATTCTGAAAAGGACCATTTTCTGATTCTACTGTATAGATGTCTCGATTAGTCCAAAATAATTGGCTCATGGGATATTTAATGAACTAATTTCAACATCCAAGAACTCTTGTAATCTCGTGGATGAATTCGAAACATTCTGGGTTATGTTTGAATATATCATTTGTTAGAGACAAAACTATTTAGTGTGTAATATTTTTTGAACAAATGTCAAAACAACATTTCAATCGATGACAATTAATTTTTCTATCAATAATTTTCTCGTTATAAATCCAATGTCATAATGAACTAAATAATATATCGAAAGTTGTATTTATGAATTTTTAACTATACTAATAAGATTTTCCATGAGCATGTGATGAAAAAGGAGAAAAATAAGAAGCAAATTATTCAACAGTGTATTCTGGTTCGTATCCGTGTGGAATTTTTATCGGGATAAATTGTTTGAAAGGAAAGAAAAAAAAATTATGTCATAACGGTCTTGGGAAGTCCGTTGGTGATCCCGCGGTCATACAACCCCTCGGCACGACATCGAGATTCCGTTGTTTTCTCTCTTCCTTCCTCTATTTTCCTTGCTGGACCACGTCGCAGCATCCCTCAACTGGATGAGCTTGTTCCGGCTACCGAGTACTCTCACCCTCTCTCGTGTCGCTCTTTCACCATCCCGTTCTTTCTCTTATATCTCTCGCCACCCTTGATTTATATATATATATATATTTATACAGTTATATTCTCAAGTCACGCTTGGAATAAAATAAACCAAGAGAGAAGAGAGCACGCTCGAACGAGAGGTGTATTTTTCCACATTAAAAGTTTCATCAAAACTGTTTCACCAATCTTGGTACAGGTTGCATTTTTATTTTTCATTTTTTTCTTCAACTGTACGATATGTATTGTCCTTATTTTATATACATTGTGCTGATATGTAACATTTTCTATCGAGCTCCGATAACATAATTTATATATATATATTTATATCTTCATTCATCGAATATTTTCTAATGCTTTAATTGAGAAAATATATTTTGTTTAAAATTATTTTTCTTCTTCTGGTGTTTGTCAATTTGCTGATACAAAGGTATACACGTGTACATGCACGCAAAATTTCTAAGAATAAATTTCCGGGAATTCTATTTGTAGCAGGTGCTAGTTATGCTGCGGCCGATGAACCTCATCGCACGTATACATATTTACGAATGTATATTATGTGTTTAGTATATATTCGTAACCTAATTACCTTGTTATAACAATATGGGGATGAATGAACGCATCGATATTTTCATAATCTATAATGACAAATCCTTTATCGTTCAAAGTGTGTATATCATATAGGTGGTGGAGTAATTTATTGTTGAATAAAAACTTGAGCATCTTTGCTGAGATAGTCAAAGGATTATTTAACACATTCGCACATTTTTATTTTTTATTTGATAGAATACATGAAATATATTGTGAAGGGGAAAAAATTGGATGGAATTTTTGTGACATAACTAGGAAATATAAAGTTATCATATTATCTGGGCCATGAAATAGTTATCAACATTTTTTTTTTACAAATTCTTACTGGGCAATTTGTCGTATGGATAATATGTTATAGCTAACAGTTGGCCATCGATTGAGAGTGCAATGGGCCGGAAAAGAAATAAACCGCATCGCTGTATTGTGTCACGTAAAGTGGCTTGAAGTTGGTGATCCATTCTAGGGTGAAGTTCGCTGACATTTTTATTCCACGTAAAATATAGAGCAGTAATAAGAAAAAAAAAAGTCCTAATTATAAAAAAAAGTCAAGCCTGATCGTGCAGTAGATCAAGTCTTGATTTCATCTAATAATCGTTAATGGCAGGGTGATCTGATAAAGTCTTGGATTGGTAGCAGCATCAGGGAGAGGGTAGACATATATATATATATAGTCTTGATGCGCCCGGAGGGTATATTGAAGCCTTCAGTCTTATTACAGACTGGCGGCAACTTATTGATCAGATAAGTTGACTAACTTCAACTAAGAAGGTTGGTTGCACTTTTATAATCAATCGTGAAAAATTTTTCATAAAAAATTTTTATTTTTGAGTTGAATAGGGTGATAAATATTTATTTCCGAAAGTTATATGAATTCGTACTGGGACTTTGTGTTTGCAGTACTTGTCATGTTTTGAAGTGGCGATATTCATCCTTCATGAGAATTAATCATTATGAGATTGTATTGGAGATCAATATAATATTAATAATTCAAAAGAATGATTTATATGATTTCTAGTGTTACTGGTTGTGTAACAATCTTTTAATATTGTTGTTATTACGCAATGATAACTCATGTTAATATTCTTTTGTTTATATAAATATTTCAATAGGAATTGAGCGAAATAAGGAGTCATGGCAATATATGGAGATGTAGTCCGTATATGCATTAAACATAGACGTAATTGCGTAGCCACATGTATCCATGTTATATAACTGCAAGAGTTTGGTGGGTTGGATTGCATGGCAACGCCGAAAGCTCACCTTTCTCTCTCCCACTCCCACTCACTTGTATATAATGGCGGATAATCCTGTTAGGGACTTGAATCACCGAAAGCACATTGTGCTGGCTCGCTGGTTTCCCCTTAACTGTTCTAATTAATATAAGGGTTTCGATCCAACCAAATCATATTCGCTTGCATTCCCTCCATATTGTTCTAAATATATTTAGGATCAGTACTGAACGTTGATCTTTTGATCATAAACAGACTTCTCTCTATATCATTGTCAATTACCCACCGATTCATATCTTTTAGCGTGCGATAAACTGGCGGGTTGTGTAATAAATGTATCGTGACATCCTTATATTTTGAGTTTGTATAAACTATGAAAGTGAATTAATGTTATTTTTTTGAGTTGTTCACATTATTGGAATTGTCCTAAAATCATTTATTAGACTCGCTGGATGATTATCTTTCTACGATTTTATATTATCCATAACGATTTCATCTTCATTTCATATTTTTGTTGAAGTGTGGTGAAAAATGTCAATTTTATATAAAATTATACGAACGTGCAGTGATTTATCAGTGATGTTTTGCATATGTGGTTTAGATGTTTATTTGTGTGTGATACATGCAAGGATATTCGCTTAATAATGCAGCCAATAATGTCATCCGCGATGTGTTGCGCCGTGGGCCGCGTACATGCATTGCTGATTCCAGCGTCGAAACGGCCGTAATTACATCTTCATTAAAATGATGGTCGAGCGTGTGTTGGTCTATACACTGTTGGTGCGCGTTGGATTGTACACGAGGACGAACATTTCGTCCCTAGGTATGCCCGTCGCCGTCGGTGTGGCGAGGCCGAAGCCAGACTGTCGACGGCGTCATATGTACATATACAGCGTAACAAGGGTTGGTGTGTACATTTCCACATGTACATAAATATATATATATATATATATATGCACCAACTGGTGGTAGTGGTGGTAGCGGGATCGTGTTGCCGCCCACTCTTTCACCTATATCATGGTTAGCTGCCCGTATACGCGTTATATACGCCCGGAATGAACAAATGCTTGTCGGGCTGCTGATGTCACATGGAGATACCTCTAACGATCATCAGTGGATGTGAACAAAAAAAAAAGGATCTTTTTTTATTTCTATTCGTCGTGAAACGAAAAAAATATCAATATTTCTTGAAAAATAAAAACTATTTTGTATTGATCAATAACTTATGCAGTTTACGATGGCGACGACTAGTCTGCTGCATTCACAAAATTGATAGTCAAGTGAGACAAAAGAATTTGGTAGTACAGAGCGAGCTGATGGCCGTGATAGCAGTGGTAGAAAAATTTTCAACCTTTCGTTGCGCAGCTTGGACACGCCCGGTATTCTGAATTATATTCAGCAAGTGAATATCCGATGAGTGCAAAACTTCCCAACAGCCGGACAGGGAAAATGGACGAAGGGAGATTAAGAAACAGGATGATATGGTGGTTTGAAGAGAAAGTAGGAGATAATAGACGGAAAGAGGGGTAAAATAGTCGAGTTGAATCATTGTGGGACCGGAAAACTGTAAAGTGCAAGCAGCCGAATGAAATGAGGTAGAATGAGTAATTGCATTACCACATGACACTATATACTGATGCGAAGAGAGGAAGTAGATGCATAGCTTTCAGACACTACTCCTAATCCTATTTCGAAACATCCTACTGAGAGATGGTATGTGTGTATGCGCGTTACTCACTTTCAACTAACTTGTATTGACAATTGCATTCTAATTGTCCTAATTTATTCCATATAATATCTATAGCTTTTGAAGTTCCTTTACTGGATCCATCACCCTATGAGTGGACTAAGTAAATGGGAGAATTGATCATATAGATGAGGTGGAATTGAAGTTCATTCTTTCATCAATTCATTGACTGAATATTATAAGATTTAAGACTAATTATGTTGAGGTAAAATTTACAGTTATTTATTTACAGAAGAATTTCGAGGTTTTGATTCGTAATTTTCATGAGATTGAACGTCGAGTTTCAAACTGATGAGTGATTTAACACTTGCGCTAGTGGTAAGAACCGTTGTCGTCAGCCAAGTCCTATCTACTTTAAATAGCTGGATGATTGTAAATTCCGTGTTTCTAAATTCTTTTTCCATGTTGCTGAAAAATTTCTGATAACAAAGAATCATCAGCGTATACTTTCTATACAGACCATTACCGTATATGAATGTCACATGTAATATATTTAGTTGGTATGAAGAGGGGAAAATATTCAAATACATTGTCATCCGAGACTTGTAAATCCCCTTTATAAAGTATTGAACATATTTTCAACATATTTTTAAACGTGTTAAATCTTATATGAAGAATGTTACACACTTGAAGATGTGTAAAAAACACGAATTTCAAAGTTTTAAAGATTGAAGTATTCACGAAATGTTAACGAGTGAATTGAAAGTCGAAAAGGTATTGAACTTTTGTGAATACGTTATGAATCTGTACACAGATTGGTTGTGAAGATTCGATGAATACAATGCAATACAGTGCAAATATAAAATTGGAAGAAAAATTCATTAAAATTATAACGAAACCAAATTTATAAAACCGTCTTTGTCCATTGTCATGAATTGCACCGACGTTCCACATCGCTATTACTGACATTTACTCAATTTTCATTCTCTTCCATTGATAATGCACCGTGAATGAAATAAAAAATTCTCTCTCTATTCTACATATATTATATATTATATATATATACAAAAATGCCTAAAAGCGAGTTAAATAAATAAAATGCTAAAAATGAATAAATAAAAATGAGTGAAGGACAAAACACACAACGATCGATCACTGATTGGCAGTATCTGCAACTCTCTCTCGGCCGCCCCTGCCATTACTCATCTCCTCGTTTTTTCCCTTATTCGCCCAGCAAATTTATCCGCTATCCCCTGGTATATTCCGCTTCTGCACAGCCGTATGTCTATGTATATATATATATGTATATATGTATAGACATGTATCCATAGTATATAACCTGCACTTTCTCTCGACAACGCTCTCGCCCTCGTTTCGTCCCTTTCTCATCGTTTCATACATATATATGTATATATACATGTATATATATACGTTACTTCTATGTATATTCCTGCAAGTTTCACACACCGGAGCTTGGCGCGTTTGGCTCTCATCCAGCGACGCGCGGGTTCCGATTCGATCTCTTCCTTCTCTCATGCTGCCTCGTTTTCTCTCCCTCAGCTCTCTTCACGGATTCTCTCAACCACTTCTGCCTCTCGCCTCACACTTCCCTTTCCTTCCGTCACCTTCCTCCGTTCTCTCCTCACCATTCTCCCCGCCATTTCTCTTGCCTCCTCTGTTTCCCTCCGACTATACGACGAGCTCGAGCAAGTTTTACACACCACGAACTCCTGCCGGCTCTTACATATATATATGTATATATATGTATATATGTGTATCCCCAATGCCGGCGACGTCTCTCATACCTAGTATATAACCCTGCAGTTTCCAGAACGCGTTCTCCGATATCTCATGCATTTCGTACTATCATCCCCGTCGTTTCCTGCCCACCGAATATGTATGGTCGTTTTTCCTTTCTCCCGCTTTGGAGATATTTAACATTGCGAATATTTCTCTGCTTTTTTTTTTATTTTTTATTTTTTGTTGATCTTCAGTATATGCGTGTATGAAAAAATGTTCACATGCAAAAATTACTATCAGTAGTGGTCTATATTGGAAAATCACAAAAGGAATTGATTTAGTCAAATGAGAATGATGGCAGATGTCATGTAAATCTTTCAAAAATAGATATTCTCTTTTGTAGTTAAAATTCGGAGATTATAGTTGGTTACTCGTTGAGTTAAAAGAGTGCAATACGAATTTCATTGACTGTTTGAAGTATATAAAAGTTATATAGACATTTTATGCAATTTGTTTAAAATGTTTCGGTTATCGGGAAGGCTAATTCTGAAATTTGATGACATGTACAATTATTATGTTTTTCATCAATTGGTTCACATCGTTATCAATCTTCTGATATTTTTTTTTTTCTCCAATTGACGCATGAATCATTCGCTTTTTTAATTAAAAAATTCGTGGCATATTTTTGAGTTGGTAGTTTGTCTTATTCTTCTTTTATTCGAGTGGATATGTTTGTAGAATTCTGATATTCCTACCATATTTAGTTGAGCATGTTGATATATTTATTTCTATTGAGATTTATTTCCCCGTTTTTCCGCAGAGAAATTTATTTTCGTTTTAAATTGCGGCTACTACTGTTGACTAGAGTAAAGTCAACATAAGATCAATGGGTGATAGGGTGGCAACAGGTTGAACTCCTTGGGGCGTCCTCTCGATTCCAGGTGAAAAGATGGATCGACCAATGCGCGCGTCTTTTCCATCTTCATTTCTCACACCTATATTTCTTACATATGTATATATCTATACATATATATATATATATATATGTTATTGTATGTATTTCACAGTAAATTACACTGCCAAGGTGGAATTCTCATACTTGAATTGATTCGAAGTAAACATTGGTAGAAAATATGAAACTCAATGAAAGAAAATTTTATTTTTATATATTTATATACTTATATATATATATATATATATATACAGTATAACCTTTCTTTGGTACGACTTTTGGGACCTACGTAAAATCGTGAAGGGTAGTAAAATTATTAGACAGGGCGTGTCTTGGGTCCGGAAGGGTGTATTTGTGTGAATGTATGTTGGTGTTAGTGAAAGCAGGGAAAATGAGTCTAAACGAAATGTAAAATCTAGATTCAATAGATATTCAGTATATTCTAAATTTTATTCGATAATATATTAACAAGTTACATTATAAACAAATTACTCTTCTGTACGTGATGATTATTCATTCTCATATGACTTGTTGAATAATTGATAAAAATCTATGGAAATTTTCGAAGATTTTGATCATTGACCGATCCTATCTCTGAATCAATTTGGGATTCATGGTGGGTCATTATGAGATTCTGCCAATTGTTATTCAATGTTCTTTGAGTATATGAAATGCGATATGAGTAGCTACACGACAGCCCAGATTCATTTTTTGTTGGATTGATGACTGAGGGATATTTCCAAATGCAATTAATATTTATCTAGACGATTACGTGATAATCATTGTAAACTAACTGAGCACACGACATCAGTTTAGGTTGAGCCACACACTTCCATTGAGAGTTTACCCATGTTTTCAAACATAAAATATATCAATAAACTCCAAATTGGCATAGTTGACTATATGAGTATTTATAATTTATGAAGAATGAATGATATTACGTTGAATATGCGTGAACACGTCCATGCAATCATTTGATAATTAAACTCAGTACAGGATAATTAATAATTTTCCGTGGTTGAGGTTCGATCAGCAAGAGAGGGGAAGAACAAAAAAATCGAGGGTTGCTGTATTACTATTGATGAAGTGATGCGCACTTGAGTGGTTTCTGCATTGTGCATACATATATATATATATATATATATATATATATATCAGACAAGCATAAATTAATTACTTTCGTTGTTTGAATATGATTTTTCTCGAATAGGGAAAACAAATTTATACATATATATATATATATACATATATATTCGTTGTAATTGGAATAAAATGAGATAGAAAAAAATACCTCTATTAATGCTGATATTGAATGGAAAATGAAGATCGTGAAGTGGTAGAGACGATTAACTCACATCCTGCATAATTATTCGAGACCTCCAAAGGCTTCTCACGTTTCTCCGGAGGACGCAGCGGAAATTGGCCATACGAGAGAAGTAAGGGTGGCGAAGGTTCGAGAGGGTTTTTGGAATGAAGGAAGGGAAAAGTGGGTTCCGATCGACCCTTCCGATTATATCGGAGGTACCTACCCCATCAGTGGAACCAATAGCATCCGTACAGACATATATATATATATATATGCTTGTATATTCTCGATTCTACGTGAACCGTCCGCTGCTATGTTCAATGTAACGTTCGTCTCTTTTCTTCATACTCTCTCGTTTTTTCGCGCTCACTCTCGTCCTCGCTCTCTCTCTCGTTGCTCTCCGATAATTTCGGCTCAAGCTTTTATTCCCCGGGATTGGATTGGAGCGACAGTGGAGGCAGTGAAACGCCGCTGGGTACCCGCACCGGGAGGCGAAAAGGAAAAAAAAAAAAAATGGAGAGCTGATCGAGAGGACTGGAATGAGCAAACTGGGAGGGCTTGATATTGCATAGCCACAGAGGCGCGCACGTATAGATTGTATAAAAGCGGGCATGGGATAAATTTAGCCACAGCTCTCTCTCGTATATATATATGCATATAGATATATATATATATATATTTGTGTCTCGTGTTTAGCAACCCCCTTGAAACTCCAAATTCTCTCGGGGACGCGTGGCTACCCTGTGTATTTTCCGGACCGAGGAAATCCCGTTAACTTATTAGTAAGTGGGCTCATCCTTGTACATTCTCGCCTGTTTATAAGCGTTAGAAATGTTCACTCTCCTATGTGCCATCTGTTTTATATGTCCTTGTATATTTATATATGGCATATCCACTTGCGAATGCGATTTTCTCATGTGACGCCTTTAGCATTATTATGTGTGTTCTCCATGTATGTTCTATTGACAGCATAAATATGTCCATGTTATAAAATTGTTCAAGGTTTTTTTAACTTTCTTTTGTAAAAGCTTTATTACACTTCATTGTCATGCTCATTTTTTTTTTTTTTTTTTTATTTCTCGCTCCCTTTTCTCACCGTTCCTTTGGTGAGGATGAGCGCAAGAGGATTATTGTCGAATGATGGATTTTACTCATCATCAGCATAAAACGATTCTGTTCTTTATGTCATTGCGCTCTGTGAAACATTTTCGCGTGATAAAATTCACTATTGCGTTGAGTATTGAGGTTCTATAGATGGGTCATGCACGATGATGATAATTGCACAATAAATTTTTTACAAATATTGTTTTGTGTCGTTTGATATCATAACATTGGCATCCATGTGTATTCCATATTGTGGAATATATTAAACAAACGATGATTCAAGCGAAACTCTTCAACTTACATGAAGAAATATGTATAATACTTGTATACATTCACACCAACAGACCCTTTCGGACCTAAGGCAATGACCCTGTTCAGTATTTAGAATATCCCTCTTGATTTTATGTTCGTTTCAAATGTCGTAAGAAGAAGAAGTTTCACTTTACATAATCATTACATATGTGTTCGATGATTTTTCAAAATCAGTCGCACTTGAGTGAGCCACCAATATTTATAACTACAAGTGTAAGCGCGCATAAGGGGAGGTATATTAATGGGAAGTAGAAAGGTTCGATGCCTACGTATATATATATAAATACATAGACATGTGATGTTTGGAGCGAAAAGCAAGGACGGTTCATCGACTTTCGTAATTATGATTCTCCGAATCGGCTCGTTAGTCGTGTTCGTACACGATTGAACGGAGCAGGCGCGCCCGAGCAAACATTATTCTCCCTCTGCTTTTCCCATAACAATTAAAAGAGAGAGAGAGAGAAAGAGGAAAAGAGGGAACGAACATTGTAATGAGAAAAAAATGAGGGGAAATATTTGGAATACTATTTGGGAGGAATAGGAAAGCAAAAGTGAGTTGCGAAAATTTCATAATATCTGTTGAGTTACTGCATACT
Organism: Meteorus colon; assembly: GCA_030523085.1. Taxonomy (NCBI): domain Eukaryota; kingdom Metazoa; phylum Arthropoda; class Insecta; order Hymenoptera; family Braconidae; genus Meteorus; species Meteorus colon. The sequence continues at coordinate 13,647 of JAPYZH010000353.1, forward strand.
CTGCCATATATAGATATTTATATATAATAGTTGGGTGGTGCAACTTGAAACGCGACGATGCAGGAAGTATGGAGGACGTGACAAGAGGCTTTTGGTGTGAATATATGTGGGTGCGTACGCGTGTATGTGTGTGTGCGCGCGTGGTTGTAATGGCGGAAGGCGAGAACGGATATCTCAGGGTGGGCGGACAGGGGCGGCCGCCAAGGTCGAAGGGCGGAAGCGCATGAAGTATGTAGAAGGAAGTCGAGACTGTGCTTGAAAAGGTGTATGGGACGACGTCCAAGCGCCTCTTTAAACAACCGCACGAAAGTCACGGCGTAGCGTCAGAGTGGCGCGCAATATTATGCACATTACGAGACTAATTATTTGGCTTCTTGTTATATAGATAAAAATATGTTTTTATATATCACTTTTAGCAAAATCTTTATTTTAGTCGATTGGAGAAATTCTCTTGAGAATGGATTTTTCTGTAACAATTGAACTATTACTATTTATTTATTATTCTATCATTTGATAGTTTGTAAAAATTCAAAAAATTCGATGCGACGAATATTAAATATTGCATTGGAAAAAGTGAAATATAATTTCAAGAGTATCATCAATCTGAATAGTAATCTATGAACAAAATTCAAACAATGTGAATTGATGAATAAAAACAAGTTGGACAATTAGTTACTTTATAGATATATTGGATTGTCAATGGGGCTCACGCCTGTTTTCAACACCGCGCGCCTAAGTGAGGGGTAATGTCCGGTCGTGCGAGTGAAATTAAATTTAATCGCTCGAATTAGCGTCGGTGAACCGAATGTGGGTGACAGGAAAGCGCGGAACAATCGAATGGGTATTATAGTATAGAAGCTGTCCCGGAGCCCGAGAGGCATACAACAATACTCCCTTCTATATATATATATATATATATATATATATATGAATACATATTATATACAGCTAATGCTCGGGTAAGTTGTCGGGTATCAGTGGCGCGTATCGAGTAGGGCGCGACCAAACGCTTTCATTCCCTCCTAATGCATTTGTATGTGTGTGTGTGTGTATGTGAGTGCGTATATGCGGTCCGGCCTATTCGCGAATGCTCCAAAACCCCCTTGATAGTTGCCGTTGGCAAAACACACGGGGTGTTCAAGGATTGCCAGAGATGTGCATGTACGTCTGTGGCGTTATAAATATATATATATGTGTGTATAGGTAGTGGGGCCATAACGTAGTCACGTCGCGTTCTACTACTGTAGGGTATATGGTGATGGTATGGTTAGAGTCGAGGACTCGCTCTCCCCTGAGGCTTACAGCTGTCGCGTCTCCAACACCTCCCCATTCAAAAACAAAAAAGAAGAAGAAAAAAAATATATATCCGCCCGCCCATTCAATCGTATTCCAACGCGCATTAACCAAATTACTGTAAAAAATGCAGCCCCTTTTTTTTATTTTAATTTTTTTCCATGTGAATTATTATTAAGCAAAAGCTGGAGCGAGGTGATGAAATTTCGATGTGGAAGTAATTGTGAAATCTGATTTACGAGTAGATGTGTGCGAAAATTCTTTTTCTTTTTTTGTGGTGGAATTTATTATGTCTATTATCAATTTCGATAATGATTTAGTTATAGATAATTGCAATTATATATAAAGGTGTATAGATTGTGAGTTAGATAGTGGAATGAATGTCAATAGAGAATTTGGAAAATTGGAAATTTTCTCAAGTTAATATTATTTGTCATCGTCATCGTCGTCTTCTTGAAGTCATATTAGTGCGCGGCAACGACTACTCACTATACACGACACTTCATCGTTTCCTTATCGTCATTTTTTTCATTTTTTTTCGCCGCCAATAGGGTGTCTTGTACCCAAGTAAAAACTAACTAAATAACTAAACTCATGTTTCTTAAATCCCAACCGACAATCGCCCATGCATAATTCATTCATGATGAAGCCTGGAGTCCTACTCATATATATACAGATTTTTTTTTTTTAAATATATGTATATGCATATATATATGTATGCATATGAAGAGAAAAATTTTATTCTCGTGATTGGGATCCATATATGTATATATCGTGTGGTAATTGTTACTAATCATATAGAATTATTTATTGTCTTTCATTTTTTGCACTTTTGATCTGTTGTATATTTTTGAATTGAGTATTCATTTTTTATTCATTCAACTCAATGACTTGATTGTGTCCTGTATTCGCATTAATCATCTTTAAATGTCAGTGTGTTCATTACACACGTGAATATGCATAGGAAACTTAAAAGGGCCGTGGTTTTGTCCCATTTCGTTCCAATCCCTTACTCTTGTGGAGATGGAGCGCAAAGTCGTAGAATTCGCGAGACGTCACGGACGAAAATACGCGCAATTGAACTTTTCAACCCCTCTCGAAGTCTCACACTCCACATCGTAGTAATGCTTCGTCTCACTCTGTACCACCCTCTTTCCCAACAGTCTGCAGCCAGCAGCAGGTCTTCGTTGGTCTCGCCGAGCGCGTTCCATTTACCGCGTCGGGAACTCCAACGAATACGCGCAAGTCTGTGTGTGTGTAGTAGAGTATACATCCCATGCCGCACACGACCCCCTGGCGTTTCAATCCCTCTTCCGCACACTCTCTCTGCCACTATTCGGTCTTTCGCTCTTTTGTCACGGCCACCCCTTGTTCATTCTCTGTCCTACTCTATTTGCCACCCTCTCCCCAGTATTCTGTCTTTCTTTGATGCCTTTTGCGCATTTTCTCATTTCATTCTCCTTATTTTTTTTTCTTTCTTTTTTTCGTCAACTTTCTCAGTCGCACCCACACACACTGTTGCTCGTTGACATTGGGTTCGACGTCATTTCGTTGAGACTCGAACTGATCTCTCGTTTTTATCGAGAAACAAAAAAATAATGGCTGAGATATTTTTAGTTGAAGGAGAGAAAGAAAATTTACGGATTCGTCAATACATGCTCATAGGATGATATGAAAGAAAGTAGATAATTTCACCTCCCTCTATAAAATATATTGCGAAAAGGAGGGTGAGTTGGTCAAGAGGTCGAATCTGGCAGCCCTTTCTCACGCGCAATGGTTACTACTACCACTGCCGCGAGACCAAACCAGAATTGAACCGCCAACCCCTTTCAGATCTCAGGAGATTTCAACCCCTGCGATTCTTCTCTTACTCTCGCGGGACCTTGGCTTGACCGTTGTCCAGTTCTCAGCTAACATGCCAGTACCAGCAGCATCCACTTCATTCCGATATTTCTCTCTCTTACATTTAAACCAAGCTCTATCCCTCCGTTTATTTTTTTTTCTTCTTTTCTTTCCCTCACCATTCGCCAATCCATTCGTTGTTGTGGTGGCCCGTGAGAATGTTCGTAGAGATGATGATGAAACTGGTCCAGAGAGCCGCGAATTATTATCGTCAGGGGGGATGAAAGCTACTTTTCATACTGGCTGTTTTTTTGATGTAGTGATGATGTAGGCCTCGCATCAGTTTAATTTTACATCTCAGACGGATTACATCGTCAATAATACAAATATTTCAATCGAGCGTTTGTTTATATTGTGCTGCGTTTGTGAATAAAAAAGACTGAATGGAATTTTTTAGTTTTGCATTGTGTCTTTGTGCAGTTGAACCAAACAGTGTTTCTTCATCAATAATAAAATCTTTTTGTTTTTGCAATTGCTATTTTGCAATCGCAGGAACAATTAGATTATTTTTAATTTTCAGAGCTTTTTCTTTTTTTTTCTCTTCATTTACAGGAATCGAAGAAATTCATTTTACAATCACATCATTAAGCAGCGATAAATAATTATTGCTGACTAGTGTATATCTTTTATCCACAGGTTCATTTTGACAAAAAGAAAATTCTGGAATATCTCGTGGTGGTGATAATTCATTGAACCCATTACGCTTTATGTAGAGTAAAGCGAAGACAGCATAGTTCTGGTATAGTGGTTAGAATATAATAGCCGTGAACAATGGAAGTCGTCTGAAAAATACATCACTTTAATGCCAAATTTATCCTCTTGACAATCTCAAACAGGCCATTCTACATAGTGCAGTTTTCCATGCTCGTTTTCGAGGATTTTACGACTTTAAAAAACATACATTGTACTACACACTTCAAGGGATTTACATCTCGTTTTATTATTGCACCGCATCGTAATACATACAATTCACTGTATTGGAGTTGCTTACACTGGCTAATATAAAATAAAAATTATTGGTAAGTGCTATATGTAGATACTCACGCACTATTTCATTCTCTTCTGTATATTTCAATATTATTTTATCGTAATCCAACTGAATTTTTCGATTACCAATTAAATTTCCAATTTTTACAGTGTATGCTTGTCTCACCACATTAATATTTCCAGTAGAAATAATAAATATGAACGAAATCAAACCAGGGATAATACAATTTGACATTCTTGAATGCATTAAACTCTTCACCGTCGGAATAATTGTCGAAGCAATATTGAGATGATACTGTGGTGTATAGATATATATTTTTCAACTGGTGCATGACTATTCAACCGCAGCCAATCATGAACTATCGTTACACATCGACGTAGCTCTCTTTTTTTTGCTGTCTCAATTTTTTTCAGTGTCTTTGTTGCGCTTTTTGATTCTTTTTCTCTTCGTCATCGTCTTGTCTCCCATCTTGCGAATGAACCCGGAAGCCAAGGTTCACCCTAACAATTTCCTAAGGGTTACTTTAGCAGTGAATTTCGTGGTAGTTCGTGGTGTTCGTTCGATATATGGCGACACGACACTGATGTACATGTTCACGAATTTATCCCATAATATATTTCTGTACTTTCACGCTACACAAAGTGCTATAACGTTCATAAAATACTCCAGGTTTTTGATGGACTGATTGATACATTAATAAGGTAGTGTACTTGTACACGTTCATAGGTGCGAATTTGTTGCTATCTTGGAGTGTATTTGTGGTACAGTAGTGGCTTTGGGTAAAGGACATTGCATATCATCGTATAAGTGCAGTTGACAACTATACTGAACGAGAAGATTTCACGTGAAAACGCGCAGCATTTTCATGTATGTTCAAGTCGTTGTCGACGAGTTAGTGAATAAATATATATATATATATATCATTCTATGGTGTGGGAATACACACTTGAATGCTTCTACGAAAGCCAAGAAGCTTTTAATCCGCTGAGTGTTGGCGCGAGGCCAGCGGAACGTGGTGAAACCTCCCGCCTTGTTGGTACTCTGGAATACGGGCGACGATCCGTGTGCGCCGGATTCCCCTCGATGTCCCGGTGATTGGTGAGGAGAATGTAATTAGTATCTTTGCTACGCGACTGTCTTGTTCTAATCTATGACCAAGTAGCTTTTGGTGAGCGCTCTACTCTCTCAGTTAGTACGTTTGTGTTTGCTCGGATAAGTTTTCAAGCCTTTTGGCGCGCCCCTTTTCGTTTTCTCTGCTACACCCAATTCGACCATTTTGTAATGACACTAGAAATTTATTACATCTCGTATCTGTACATATATATAGATATTTCTCACAGTCTGCTTCTCCAGTTTGTCGACGTTCATTTCATCTGCAAATTTTCAGGACGTTCAAATTGCCTTGGGGATTCTTTCATCGATTTCTAAACGATTTGTGAGAGGGTGAGGAAGTGTATGATGATGTTCAACGTATTGAGAATAGAACAATCAACACAACCTGTGATGGCGCAGGTATATGGCGGATTATTGTTTTGTACGAGCGTATGGTCATGTATATGAGTTGTTGGCTAGAAAAATTTATTCGCATTGTGTTTTTGGGACGCCGGCGCTAACACTGCGACGTGTGCGACCGTCGGCTGGGATCTATTTCTAACCGCGTTATATATATATATATATTTATATATGCATTCGAATGTGGCTATCTTTCATAGCCGGCCGCTTGACACAACCCCCGTCTTCCGTTTCGCCCCTCATACTTCTCCCGATGTGCACACCCTTATAATGCGGTGGGTATTTAAATTACACGCCGTGTTATGTAGAAGTCATGGTAGAAGAAAAAACAGAAGGTGAAAACGAAAATCACAATCAATATGAATCTTTGTTGGACACAGTGTCTGTAGGATAATCCATCACCATTTTTTATCCACATGAATTCATAATTGGAAATTATACCGTAATTGTAATTTCCTTTTCTCATCTATTTTATCGATTTCTTTCATAAACTTGCTGTCACCTGTATTACATAACTGTAAAGGTTTGAGGGTTGGTTTTTTTTTGATATTGTGAATTTTCCGGTCTAATACAAAAATATTTTGACTTAATAAACCGGTGTCTCTATACATCTGTTAATGTCTCACTATTGTTTGTGATGGCGAGAAGAAAAATAAAAGAAAAAAGAAAGAGGAAAAATGAGAATAAAAAGCATAATGTTGAAGAAATTAAGTTGGCTATTTGCGCGCCATCGGTCACCACTCGAAAAGTCATTCGTCCATCTCTCCGTCAACGATCAATATCACTCTTTCTTTCTTTCAACTGAACGAACACTGCACACGAAAGCCATTACCATCGGCCCTGAAAAAGAAAAGAGAATGCTCAGACGAGTGAGAGAGTCGGTAAATGGGCGCTGTCGTTGATTGGGATCATTGTAGCAGGGGGATTTTATCCGCCAAACATGGACCACAGTGCGTCCTGATGTTCACATATATATACATATATAAATATATGTATGTTCAGAGAGGCGGGTAAAAAACTGAGGGAGAAGGCATATGTATGTATATGTATATTGAACGAGGAGCTCTCGCCAGTTGGCTTCACGTACAGGCACAAGAGTTGCACGCCAGCAGCCTAACCGTACCATTGGAACCCCCTTCAGAATTTTAATAATCCCCCGTGTGTGTGCATGGGGCGCCCCCTCTCTCTTTTCATTCTCCATTCTCTCCCACGTACTTTTTGCCTCGTGCCTGGTGTTATAGAGCACCCGCCTTCTGCTGAGCAAATGTGTTGTCGTTTTCTTCTTTTTCTTTTTCTCTCTAACACTGTTTCTCCATCTTTTTTTCTTCTTCTTTTCTTTTCTTTTTTTTTTCAATTTTCTCTCAGCTTCAACTCATACAGAATTCGCTTGCAATATTTTTTGGGATATATGTTAGAGGAAAATTATTTCCGCTTTGTGATGGATTTTTTTATCAGTGGGATCGAACGAACGAGTTTCGTTGAATTTTATTTAGTCAACGTGCGCTTATACATTTATATATGGTATATACGTGTATATTTATCTTATAGAGTCCCCTTTAGACTGAAATCGAGGGTCGCGGGTGTTGATAACTCCCCAGGGACCTCTCATATATATATACATATATATATATATAATGTCACGTCCCATTGCTGTTATGTGCAAAGACATTTCATCGAGTGAACGCGCGCGTCAGGTCACGTTCTATGTGGAATCCAAACGATTCGCGGAAGTCGCCCGGATGTTTAGAGCTCTTAAACAACAACGACGACGACGACGAAAATGACGATGACGACTGACGAGATGTGTAAAGGCGAACGACATATAATGTATTTGGAAGTAAAGAGGTGAAAGTGGGAATGGATAGGAGGTTTGCGAGGAAAAAAGAGAACAAGGAAACGAAAAAAGTAGAGTGCCTAAGAGATGGTGCAAAAGCTTGTGAGTGAGAAGTTAAAAGAAGGCGAAACTTTTGGCATTTCATCGAGGAAACATCAAACAGTTGTCGTACCACGATGACATTTGGGACTTTGGAGTTTTGCTTGGAGTCGAGAGAAAACTATATGTCGATCGATATCGATCATGCGACCACCGGGCGAATATTCTTCACAAAAGCTGTTGGCAAAAAGTAAGTTGAGGGTCCGAAGTGTATATATGCCCAACGTGGGCGCATGCGCGAGGGGCGGAGTGACGAGAAACAAGGTGGTAGCAAATGGAGGAGGGAAAAGAGGAAAGAGAGTAAGAGAGTAAGAGAGCAAGAGAGCAGGAGACAAGTAAAATAAAGTTGGAACGAGTGAGTAAGTGAGGAAGAAAAAAGTGAGAGCGAAAAAAAGATCGGACGATAAAGAGAATAGAACGAGACAGTATATATATATATATGTATATAGGATGGTGCGTTTGGGCATAGAGGGAGTAAAGTGAGAAGCGAGCAGAGAGAAAAAGAGATCCCGCGCTTGCGGAAGAGAGCATCGAGGGAGTTGGAAAGAGAGCAGTAAAGTCTCTGTATAAATGTGTGTAGATATATATATGTATATATTAGGTTGTGCGCGTAGAAGCACAAGCAAAAGCGAAAGAGAGAAAGAGAGTGAGGGCGGTCCGGCCGCTCGTTTGCCCGAGCGAGACCGAAGTTCCGCCCTCGGCTCAACTCGGCCAGGCGGCGGCTGAACCATTGGCGTAGTAACTAAACGCACTGACTCAACTGCCGTGTCGTCCGCAATTGCGTGTCTCTCTCTCTCTCGCTCTCTTTTTATCTTTCTTTCTCTCTGTCTCTGTCTTTCCAAAATATAAATGCATATATGTATTTGTAAGCGTATGTGTATACAATATTGGGCATGGATTCATATATGCACGCACATGTGTGTGCGATGACGCTTGGGGTCCCGGCCCGATTCCTTTTGCTGGCTCTTCACCGGCCCGTCCCGTTGAGTTCGTATCGCACCACCGCTCTCGCCACCCGCTCTCAATTCACAGCAGTTTCAGTTCGCCCGCCAGTGTCCCACCGCACGTCGTACCGTTTGCACTCAGAAGCGATCACTGAGCGAATATAGAGCCAGCAAAAGACTGAGAAAGAGACAAGTTGCCGCGCGCGGATTCCCCTTTACTCTTCGTTGCCTACTATTTCCTCTCTACCGCCGTTGCCGCACCCGCTCAACTGAGAGCGAGTTCTCCCTTCTCTCCACTCCAATGCCGACGCCACCGCCGCCGCCAACACCAACGGACGGCTGCTTGTCGTCTATCGCATTTACGCACACATATAGTGGTAAATCTCCCTCTCTTGTTCCCTCTAGCGCGTGCTCGCGCGCTTTTACCACTCCCCGCTTCACGCCACCACACACCACCGCTATCACCAATCCACTACTCCTGCCGTCGTGTCACGATTCCGTGAGCTCTTCTCTCTCGTAACGTTGTGCCGTTGTGGTGCTACCTACACTCCCGGCGCTGTCACCTGATCGCGGGACACTTTTCGTGTGTGAATCACATATATACAAACTCAATCGCACTTGTATCATATCCACTATTTCCCATTGTTATATATATATACATATATATATAAATATAAACTGTACGTTTCATTTCATATTTTCTCATTATCTTTTTATTTTTGCAAATGAAACATTTTCAAACACGCGTTCAACTGCATTCAGTGTTTATCCTTTATTTACTATATTTATGAATTGCAATTAATATTGCCAGTGTATATATACTATATTGAGAGTTTTTTACGAGTTTATTTTATGAGTGACAATAAGTGATACGTATAAAGTGCAATGAGAAAAATATATATCTATATATATATTGATATAAATCGGTGTTACTTTAATGGCGAGTGACAAATTCATGTGAATATTGCTTCGAATTTATTGAAAATTCACATGAAAAATTACAAAAAACAAAACAAAAACATAAACATCATGAATGATGTATGAATGATAAAAACCAACGACACATTTGATGATGAATCGTGCCGCCGCGACTGCTTATCGTTCGTCATCTCGCTACTTTTGATGTATATATACATACACATATCTGTCTGGAGTGCAGTTGCCTTCTTTGATCAACTTCAAAATATATTTATGTGTATACATATACATAGATGTATATATTCACATAGATATATTGGTTAGCAGGTTGGTATTGAGTGATACTCGTCTTGTCTCATACTTTTTTTATGAGTACTTGTATATCGCCAATTTGATCGTCACATTTTCAAGATATAACTTTTGACACCTCGGGGGGATAGAAAAGAAAATAACAACCCGATGCGAAATCCTTATCGTTCGCCAGATGCGTCGTTTGCCCTTTTCTTCTTTCTCCTTCTGTCTTGCTTTAACCATTCCGCCAGACCTTTATCGACAGTCTCGTCGCGCGGTCGTTTATTTTTCTTTTTTTATTACTTTTTTTTTTCTTTCTTTTTCTCTCTTTACTACCAGTCGTTAACTCTCACATCGTCAGAGTCCCAAACCATATCACAGTGGCTTTTATCCCTATACACACATATATAAAACCCTCTCGTCGAAATATTATGTCCGACATTCAGTGGGCGCAATCATAACGCTTTCATCATAAAAGAATCCATTATCAGGTGTAAGACAATGACCATGGGGATAGAATAATAAATTTCATATGAAATGCGTCAATGATGAAATTGCAAGAGAATTTTTCGATAAAGTTTTTTGTATGAGGTAGAACTGTGTGCTGCAACAGTATCTGATATTCACCTCGTCAGCTGTGTGGCGTACACTGTCGGTGCTAATCTATGGTATAATTAATGCAGAATGAGTATCGTACAGGATAGGGGTTAGTTAACGGAAAATGGGCGCGTGAAACCCCCCTTGTTAATAGGAAAAGTGGGTATCGGGCATGCACTGGGCGGGATTTGAAAATGTGAAACTAGTGTGTGTTCCAAATGAGAGATATGTATACCCATGAATGAGAGAGGGAGAATAAGTGGGAGAGAGAGTGAATGCGCGCGGATCGTGTTGTCGGCGTTTCGGTGCCCGGCACGGGACGCCAGTATCATATTGTCTCTCTCTCTATGCTCGACTCCCTTTAGCTCGTAACACCCGCCCGTTTGGGAATTCAATTTACTGCCGGTCTGTGTACCCGCGTTCATCGCCAAAATCGCCTAACTGCAAACGAGTATACCAGTACATAAATAGATAGAAAGGAGTGTTGAAAATAGAGTGAAAGCATAGGTGTCTCAACGTTAATGAGGCGTTTCGTGAACGTCATTCGATATTATCATTCTCTGTGTATATTTTCATAGCTGTGAAATATATATCAGCTATTGCAAAACGTCAATTTATTGACAATATCATGCGAACAATATGAATATGTACAAGTGAAACCAATATTTGAGTTGTATTTCGAAGTTTACTGGCGTTAAATCAAATCTTACTGATAAGCAGCTAATGTAGCACAAACGACTTTTAAATGCATAATAACGTTTGTACTCATATGTGTTACTGAAAAAGTTAATGAACTGATGTTCAGCCTTATCAGTTTGATACTTTCAGGCAAAGGTAATTCGCACAATTCTTACTTCTATATGAGGATGGATTTTTTGTACTATGCAAATATTGATTTTTTATTTGACGCAGATTTACAATAGTGATACTAGACAATCACTGACATTGCCATATTATTTGGCAACTTGTTATCAAAAAAATATTGAGAATAATGCATAGGCTGAGTCCATATGCATCGAAGCACTATGTTACGACTCCTTTCTGAATTGCCAACAAAAACGAACTGAAAATACCATACGTACGCACGATGTATATGTATATTTTTTATTTAGTACAGGGGCATTTATCTTGCTTGAGCATTACGATCACGAGTCCCGTGGTAGTATACGGACATTTGTCGTGTCGTATATGAGCAAAGTAGGCAGGAAGCACGTAGCGTGACACACCATACACACACACATACACATATACAGTTCATTGGTGGCCGCGTTCACGCGGATACTCCGGACGGAGAGCGTACCATGCCTCGAGTTTGAGGTATATATAGGTATACAGTAATGCGCGTCATAATACGCCTCGCGTGTTCGCTCAGCTCTATATGGAGTGTGTACGTGACACTCGCGCGCCTCAAGCGACGGAGCGTAGACAAAGAATGCATGAGTGTAATGCAGGAGCTAACTTGCAAGAGAGAAAAAGAAAGAAAAAGATGGTGGGAAGGACTTTGCTGTTGTCACGGGCCGCCGCCTGAAGCCACTGAGAGTCTCGTGCAAATTCTATTGTGTATATTATCTGTGACGAATACTATATATGTGTCATGTATATTGTTAATAGAGTTATATTTGCAAAGTCGTATTGGCACCATGTTGACAATTTGATCAGCCTTGTTCGATCAGTTCTATTATTCTTTCTCTTGTTCTTTTTTTTTTTTCATCTCGTCGCTATTCGAATGACTATTCACATGATTCTATTGAGTATATGCAAGCAAATATTTCAGATTATTTTCCCTGTCAACTGTTCTTATTTAATATTCATGCAGTTCATAGTAATATTTATGAGTAATGGCTCAATTGAATACGTTGATGACTTCAAAATTTCGAAAGACTATGAATTCTATAGCTCTGTCTGTATCACGATGCAGACCGCTGTCACTTTCACAACTATTCACTTTTGCTTCGGTTCTCAATGATATTCATCATCTTTGTGTTGAATATCTTATGTTTAGAATAATAGGATTGATGATATGAAGAAATAGATGGAAACATTTTTTTGCTAAGAGTTGAGGTCTTTATTTTGCACATAGTTATTTTATGGTGATGTTTATTATTTGCTACAAATATCGCAGGTATATTTGACAGGATGTTACGCTATTGAGAGTTCAGATGGCAATTTTTCTTGTATTGAGAAAATATATTCACAAAACTTGAAATTATGTGAGAATATGAGGATATTCTCCACATTTTCAAGTATAACGCACGGAATAATAGATTCTGGTTTCGAATACCAATGAGATATATACGAATAACAGATAATTCCGAATATATTTTGAGAATATTGCTAGAGACCATGGACAGAGCGGTATAATAACTGCAGCATCTGTTTGATGAGACATAAATTCAGGACAAGCGCATGCTCTCACTACTTAATATATGTGAGCGCCATTAGCACGCGACTCAAATATCCATTTAGATGTTGGAGTGTATGTGAGACAATTCTTTGAAACAAAGTTCGAGACAAAGTTAGAACATATATGAGCCAATGAGAGTTCTAATACTGGGTATATTAACGAACCGGTTGCCCAATTTGTGCAAATATAACTTGTGAGATAGTCAAACTCACTCTCTTTCTTGCTCATGAATATACCTCTTTCAACGTGATCTTCTTCTCACCTCAGACCGTTTCGTCTTAACGAAGCAAAATTTTTATCCGCCGCAGGGCGCTCGTTAAACTTTGACTCTCTCGTTTCATCCGGGACAGTGTCATTTCACCAGCAACGAGCGAGGAATTTTCACCGTCGCATCTTCTATCGTGCTGGTATAGTCGCCGCGTCGTATCGTCCCCGTTTTCTTATATACATTGACATGTAAACCAGCGATATCGTTTACCCAGGCGTAAGCAAGGTTCATTCCCGTATAATTACAGCGTAGAATGTTTGCAAGGGTAAACAAGATTTTCATAGTGCAGACAGTGGATATAGCTAGCCGAATTTTCGAGTTTGACATAAACAAATATATGCGCACCCTATCTCAGTACTGCTACTTATTTAAATGTCAAAGTCAATTTTATATTGCATTGTATTGTCGTCGCATGGTGGTTTATATAATCAGCTATTTCTCCCTTTTACCCATGACTACAGACGTGTTTTCCTAGCGGATCAAGCGCACTGACCCTTTTCCTCAACTGTTTGACATCCGCGTACTGATATACAAGAAGGAAAGAGCTAGCACATTCCCCTTTTCACTTCTTTACAACATCGCGCGCGCCTGACATTGAACGGGCAAGTCCATTAGCGCGCGCGGGTGCACACCCCTTCGCCCCCATCTCTCATTCTCTCACATTTAAACGTTTCCGCAGTGTAATCGGCCGCAAGTTAATTTCCCTCGTCACTTTCTCAATTTCATTTTACTCGTTTAATTTTTTTATATTTTTCTCTACACATTATTTATTATCTTCTTTTTCCAATCTCTGTTCCAGCCATCGGACATCAGCGTGGTCTTCCACTTCAATTCCACTGGTTATCGCCTACTTCACCCACTCACCAATACTCTCACGTTCGGGAGTTCTACTACTGTGCGGAAGGAAGGGTAACGATTTCGATTTGGATCATCACTCTTACCAGCTTTAAGTCGCTATAGTAAAATGTCGTTAAACCGATCGAGCGAGAAAGCCACAAAAGCGAGCTGGAAAGCGACAAAAACGATGACTGTGTGCTCGTTGTGTCGACAGTAGTGTGAATTACTTTTGTTGAAAATCCGTTTAAAGATACAATCATCTTAACGATCTGTGACATTCTTTCTATTTATTTTTCGTCCGGTTTTATTGTTTCTGTCTGACAAACAAAAACAGACGTAAAACCCATTGGGTGAAAGTTGCAACCATTGGAAATAGTAGACGAGGTGGAACAATGGCGAGCGCGACTATGGGTCTGCGCCGTCGTGTTCCAGTAAACAATTCAACCACACAATCGTCTCACCACTCACAATCGTCGGCAACGGCAACGACATCAACGAACAAACGTTCAAGATCGGAAAACAACAACAATCCGTCCCACGGCAATCTAAATTCATTGAACGAGGCGCCACCACCTGCGAAAAAATCTCGTGGGACATCGGCATTGTCAAGTAATCGTGCTAACAACCATCATCACATTACTGATCATGGACCAAGTAACAAACGTACATCGGCTAATTCAAAAACACGTGCTAAAAGTCCACAAACATCATCAATCTCGTCTGCTGTATCATCAAATGCGTCAATGACGATGAGAGACACGGATATGAATGCAAGTTTTAATGTTCTTACAACACCGCCATGGTCAGTGCCTACAAGTATACCAGATACAGTTTCCTATGCGGGAATGTCAGGACTTGGTGTTTGTGTCAGCGGTGGCGGCGCAGGTGGTGGTGGTGGTGGTGGTAATGGTGGCGGTGTTGGTGGTGGTCAATCAAGTTTGTGTAACGCCGGTCTGGCAATGCCACCAGCCATTCCCTACATGGCGACCTCGATGGCGACCTTTGTTGGCAATGCTACGAATCTGAGCAAGAACTCGTCTGTGTCATATCTCGATATATCAAACATGACTAGCGGTTCACTCGGAAACACCAACACCAATGGAATTAATGGTTATGGCACTTCCACGTGCAGCAAAACGACTAGTGTAACGTCAACGGAAGTTAAGACTACGGTACAACTTCCATTTTCCGGCATAGTACCAACAGCTGCAAATATGGTATTCAATACTTCAAAATCATTAACACAAAATAATGATAGTGGCAATGGTGTCCACTTGACATCAATTAAATTTCAAAATGATACAATGTTCATGGCATATCAACCGTGGGTGATAAAAACATATGGCGATTTGGCCAAAACTAAAACAATAACAATTAAAAAGTATGCGAGAATATTGCGCACATTGAGAGGTGAAGAGGTGAATAGCGCGGAAAATAGTAAATTTCGATTTTGGGTGAAAAGCAAAGGTTTTCACATTGGCCAACCGGAAGGATATGATGCAAAACCGGCGGATAGAATAATTGGACGTCATGCTGTCACCAATCCGGGGTTGGATCCACCACTTTATGTACCCACACAGTTGCCACACAACAAGGTAGGTGTTTATATTTATTCATATTGCAACATAACTGTTCTTATATTTCATTTCATTAGAGCTTATGAGCGTATAAAGTAAGAATTCTTTCACTGCAGTTACACTACCATTGCATATATGAATTCCCATAGCTCACGGTAAACTCATAACGAAACAAATTCCATCTGACTTCATCGACAACTAATCAAAATTTGCGCAGAAAAATTCGATAGGGAATGACGATTGTTGAGAAAAAAAGATGAGGAAAGAAAGAAAAAAAATTGTTTTCCACTATAAATCATTTTTTTTAGTTCGTATGTTATTGTGTATACGGTAAATCCTCACCGGTATCTCACTCCCTGGGTGGCGTATGTAAAATGCAAGGGAGTGTAGACGAGTGAGAGAAGCAGAGAATGGAGAGGAAATGCGAAGGAGAAAGAGATGGAGAGTGAGAGAAGTAGCAGGTCCGGTCGGCTAGTCATTAGTCACTTTCCGAAGCAGAGGCACGGACAGGCTGTGCCGCTATTCCTCCCTCTTCGTTCTATCCACACCGTATTCCACTCCACACACACATACACTTCTATATTTATATACATATCTATGTACATTTATATACATATATATGCACGCGCGATTCTCCATTCCATCCACGTTTGGGGCGCTGGTGGATATAACGTTGTTCTATCTTGCTCTTGCGCACATTGGCGAACAGAAATTTTAGCCGCTCTCTCGTGTGTTCGCCTCACGGTGCTAAGCCTCTCTCGCGCGCCCCGTCTATCTTGATTGAGGGAGAGAGAACGTTACCACAGGGAATGCGCACGTGTGAGTGAGAACGAGGTGGTGTGGCGTGGAACGAGATTGCAAGAGTGAGATGGTGAAGCAGAGCGAGCGTATGAACAGGAGAGAAATAGGAGAATACCGGCGCCATGGGCAAAGTCAGTGCCACCGAGAGAGATGTCGAAAGCTTGTCATTGATCGTCCCCCGACTCTCTACGACTCATATATACGAGTCGTGCGCTAAAGGTCCCGTACACGTTCGCATCTATACCTATATATACATTTACCTACATCTATATACATATGAATGTATATATCGCATGCTACTATATATATTTCATACATAACGTGGCCATATGTGGCCGCACGCGATTACCCGCGTGCAGGCATCAGAGCTTGTATGCTAATGCAAACGTATGTGTGTATATGTATATGGATTTGTACATTTGCATGGTGCCAATCGAAATACCGTTCTGGAATTACTCATGTTATATATATATATATACATAGTTATGTAGATACATGTACTCTACGTGTGCGTCAGGTTCATTTTATTGCGTATCTAGGTGCAAAGGGGTTTCAAAAACGTTCTGTACATTTCTCCACCAATGGCATCATGACAATATAATATTTTTTTCATTTATTTATATATATGTCGTTTGGGTAAATTTTACTTTTTTTTTATTTCGTGTTTTATTTTTCTCAAGTAATAGAATGGTGATTTATGAATGAAGAAAGAATAGAATGAGTGGGGAAGAATTGTGAACAAGTGTACGATGCACAGGTACAGTTGTTTTCAAATATATTTTTTTTTTATTTAGCCATAAGTAATCCGGTAGAAAGTCGAATACGAGTAAGAGCTAAAAGTAGTGAGAGTGGGAGTGATGAACTGCGTCGATACGTTGTTTTCCAATCGGCTAATCGCCATAGCGACCTTCGCTTTTTTTTCCGATAAAATGTTGAGAGAGTAAGAGAAGAATAGGAACAGAAACACACACAAGACCGGAGGTATAGCATAGTACATATAATTCATTTATTGGGTGCAACAGGAAACAAACAAAGTCTTTACATATACCTACTCGCTATTTATTAGGCATTTTTTTTTTTGATTCTATTTTTTTAAATATTGGATTGTTTATTACACTCATAATAATTTGTTATGAAGAAATTTATTTCACATTGAACACTCAATATTGATGATGTCGATAATTGGTATTCTCGCACAAGCTTCAGTGCGTTTCACAACAATTGTTAACTAGACATGATTATGTGTGGTTCGACTATTAAATAAAAAGGAAAAATAAAAGAAAATAAGATGAAATTGGGTGGAGCGTAGTTTGTCAATGTCGTCTACTATATACATTCACATATAGTTATAGTCACCCTTTTAGAAGCACCCGGACGTTCATACACGGACTTACTCTTTATACCGAGTCGATGATTATCGCCCCGGTTGGCGGTAGATGATGAGAGTATACATGTACCCATACGCACGTGCGCACGTTAGAAGGGACGCATATAAACATACGGGAGACGAACGAAGCGTGAAGTGTGAGGGGGTGGCAAATAAACGCGTAGTAGTCCCGCAGTGTTGCAGCGATATATGTAGGTCTCTTTTCTTTCTCTTCACATTTTGCTCATGCATGCATGGTTCAACTGAGTCACGCACCAAAGGAGGAGATGCAGCCTGAAGCGTTGTGGGGAAAGGCGGAACGTGATGCAAAAGAGAGGAAACGAATGACGGTGCATTGGGAGGGAAAAGAGGCGCGAGAAGCGAGAGGTGAGAGGTATTTGCTTCAACTCACCCGTCTTGGTGTATATATATATATATCCTCTCAGTGAATTTTTCTCGCTCTCTTTTGCCAGTATAAAATGCTCGTTGCGATCCCACGCCTCGGGGATATATAATTCTTGTTGCTCTCTGTGTGCGCGCTTGGCAAAAAGCGTCTGGTGTTGCGCGCAAAAGCGCCGTCAAAAGCAAACTTTCCTTGTAATGAAAGAAAGAGTGCGAGAGCAAGAGTACAGGCCCCTGCCATCGATTTTTCACGCTTGCGGGAAAGTCTGCAAATGGTCACGCTGACAGGCGAGAAAAATATTCGTACTGTGTCAACCGAGAAATACATTGCTATAAATATATATATATATATGTATTTGTGCTTTTCCCTTTTTATTTTCTCTGATTCCACTCGTTTCACAAATCTGATGACATCAAAGTGTAGTTGGACGTAAAAAATATAAACTGTTTATAATTAACGATGAAGAGGCACTTGATGGCCAGAAACTGACGGGGAAAAAAATAAGAAATGAATAAATTGGACGAGCGAAAAAATGTTACCATTCTCTCTCTTTCTCTCTTTTTCTAACTTTAGTCGAGAGAGCTGCTCCCTTGATCTTTCCGACTTGCTCAGCGGTTACGTACGTGCCACTTATCGGCACCGCCTGGAGAATCGCGGCACGGAAAAGTATACATATATATATTCTTACATACACACATTTACATTCGTATAAATATATATTCATGCATACAAACTCTGCATTGCCGCAGTTAGGTTTGCGTCGTCAGTGAGGCGTCGCCAATTAGCCAACTCGGCAATAGTCCCTCTCGTGTATATAATATTCTATATGTATATATGTGTACTCTGCTATTATTTATATACCTACATATGTGTATTGACGAACGCAAGCCCAATTGGCGCGTTTCCATTCACAAGTATTCGATAAGCATCGATAATCTCTCGCTGTAAACTCCACGTCTGTACTAATTAACATTGGCCACCAATATACCCGAAACCATATTGATGTTCATGTGATATATATATATAATACCAGACACATTAGACATATGGAACATATACATGTAGTAGCTGATAATGCCGCAGAATATTGGTGCAGTTGCCACATAGAATTGGTGGTATGTCAAATTACATCCAACGTTGGTCTTATTTTTCCGAGGAAATTTTGCACAGTAAAAAATACTATATCAAATATTCTTCATCACCCATTGAAATGTTTCAAGACTTTGAGATATTGTGTAGGCATTTAGCATATACGTCATTTATTCAAACAACGTTTCAAACTCATTTGAGTGTCCATTGAATCCACATTCGAAATATTGTTCGTAATATTTTCTCATATTAATTGAAACAAAAGAAGAATGAAATGAGACTTTTGTAATGTAAAAAGTCGATAGATGTAAGAACGTGCCTATCCAATGACTTTACATCGTCTAGGCTTGATTCACTACAAGCCGATAAGTGCAAGGAGGAAGAGAGGAAAAAAATAAATGATGAATTAGAAAAAAAATACATGAATGCGAAGAAGAGGATGCAGAAGACGGCAAAGAAGACACAGATCGGTATACGTCGGCGGGACGTTCTTGGCGCGGGAGCGTGGTTAGGTGGCGGTTTATAACTACAAGCAGTCACGGCTATAACCCTGGGACGAGGCCGAGCATGACGGCGGGGTTTAATACTCGCGTATAAGAGTAAGTGAGATAGAGAGGAACGATGGTCGGAACGAGAATCGTCGGGGTGTGCGTGGCCCGCGCGATGCTCAGCGGCCCGTAGCCAGGAGCGGCCGGCGGCAATTAGTAGCGGGCCGCTGAGGGAGAAACAGAGATAAAGAGGGATGGAGTGAAAGAGAGAGAACTCACCCAGCCCACTATATACTAACTATATACCCATGACTCGTCCCTGCTTCTCAGTCTCTTCCATACTGAGTAGAGTAGAAAGAACGCCGCGATAGAGCCTATCTCGGTTGCTCCACTCTACATAAACCTATATAAACCTCTCTCGCTTTATATTTCTATCTCTTTTTCACCCATTCGTTTGCGCGCACGTTCCCGTTTCATCCAAACGTTTTCCGTATAGATATACACACGCTCGCTATATTCTTTTATTTTTTTCTTCGCTCTTGCGTGTGCGCGATTGTGATGCGCCAGAAGGACGCTTGCGGGCGAAGGGACGCAACAAACTCGTCGGCAATGTAAAAAGAGTTGCATGAAGGTGGAAAAAAAAAAAAAAAAGAAAAAAAGTGAGTGAAAGGAAGATGAGGTTCAGGGAAGTTGAAGCCTCAGGCTTTTTTGTCCCGCCACCGCGTCGATTTACCGTCAAAAATAGACAGCATTTTCGATTGGCATAAGTAAAAAAAAAATGATGATGGACACTGCTATGAATTTGAAGAAAAATATGCAAGGAACTATAATACATTTACTTTATACCTTTGTATTATTTCTTTTTATTCTGGTACTGACTTTATTTTAGGAGATGCGCTGTTTGTAGGAATATATGCGATACGAATAGTGTACTGAGGATGAGAGAGCTAGAGAGAAGTGAGAAAATGATAGTATAGAAATAAAGTGACGTGTCTGTGAAGATGAGATGATAGAGCACGAGTTGTCGATCCGTAATTCTCTAAGATATTATTCACTGTATGCGGGCGCGCGCAGTATACTATGTAGCTGCGCGTGTATATTTCCATGGTAAGATATCGCCCCTCGGGGCTGGTGTGTGGCTAATCGCGCTATATATCGACTTCCCCTTAGACTCACTCCGACTTTCCAAACTCCCTCGAAGCTCGATTATCCCGTCTGGCTAATTCACCGCGCGCAAGAGCTTCTGCGAATTGTTCCTGCCAAAAAAAAAAAAAATGGAAGGATATAAAATCTTTTCTTCTTTTTTTCTTACCCTTCTCTTCACACTCCAAAATGATTGACGCGTTTTTTGTTGAAAATATTGTGGGGGTTTCGCTGGCTTTTTTCATCTTCAGTGATATTTTTCATTCTATATATTACATAAAACATATTTTTTGAAATTGAATTGATATATTATAAGCTCAATATTATCATTTGCAAGATAATTTGGATTAGAATTATTCAGAATTGCGCAAAGATGTGTGAAAACCGCAAAGTTCTACATCGGCTTTATGAGAAATTTCCATTTTGTTCAATATCAACACATGTACTGATTTTGATCAGTCATATTGGTGATAGTTAGCATTTTTCTTGTACCAATCACGATTAAATTTCGATTATTTTTCCTACAAAAAAATTTCTTGTTTGTCAGGTGATATAATTGCGTATTGAGTGTGTTTGTTTGCATGGTACGTAATATTTATAGGTTGTAATCTTCAATTCAAAGTTAATCAAACCGATTAATTTACGCACTTTACACCCTTTACACTTATACGCCCTTCTCTGCTGCATGATACAGATATATATATAACCCCCCCTACTGACTTTACGGTGAATTGACAAAAGCGAAACGTACTATAATCTCTCACTCCGGGTATATTCGTCCCATTCTTCCGTGACAAAACCTCGACGATCTCCCTTTTGTCCCCCTTATATACATACATACACATACACCCACACCTACACATATACATATATATTCATAGAATCTATCTAGGGAGAAATACATGTATATAGAATACCTATGTGTGTATATCCCCCCAGGATTGTTTGTCGGGTTGCACGTGACTGGCCCGAATTAGGCTCTTGAGCGCGTTTGGCGCTGCGAGCGATATCGATCGGTGCGCCGCTCTTTTGTATATCCGACCAAGCACCATTATATATCTATATATGTACACACTGAAGCACGATCAAGCCTGCTGTGAGCAAGTGAGATAGAAGGTCAAAATGAGGGAGTGAGAGACAATATCTGGGTGGTAGTGATGACAGAAGCAAAATGAGTTGGGGCTAGAGTGAGAGCGCAATCGTTTTGTGTTATACAGAGGGGTGATTTTCTTCACCCCATCATCCCAACTATGGCCATCCACAAGCCTCTCCTACTACTCGACATTAGAATCCGTCGATTTAGCGTCCCGACGCGTTGATGTACCGCCCAACTCCACTTTCCCTATATACCCTTCTATATGTGTGTATGTATATGTCTTTCACTCTTCAGCTATACATCCCCCATCTCCTCTTTACATCACAGAGCCAAAGTCTGTTTGCTCCCGGTCTCTAGCCATTCAGGATGTCGTCGTCTTCGCCGCGGGAATCCCGTCGATCCTTTCAGCCACCCCACATCCTTTAGCGAACGCCAGGAATCATCCCGAGAAAAGCCTGTGGCAACTTATCGTACATCCGTCATTGACGTTTGTGTATATATTTCATGCTTTGCACTTTTTTTTTTCGTTCATTTCATCTATATATCTATGCTAGCGTGCATGTAAGCTTGGGTGTTGGTGTTTTATGTCGATTTTCTCTAGAGCGCGAAAATCGTGGCAATTAAATTTTGGGTCACGAAATGTTTTGGTGCATAATTGAGTGCGAGAAATTCGTGTTGAGGTATCGATTGCCTTGCGTTGGTCCACTGGTAATTTGAATCTGCACTATATATATATATATATATATACGGTGAATTTGTTTAAGTGTGGGAGAAATGGAAGAAAATTTTTTTTCTCTACTTTCCCCCCTTCGTACATTATTTCACTTTTTTTTCCACTTTTATGCACGCCCAGAATTCGGCACGTGCGTCTCTTCACTATAAGGGGATTATACCCTCATTGTGTATTTGGATTGGTGTCTTTCTTTCGATATACTGAATTATAACATTTTTTCAATGCATAAAAATACTACGGACAACGAAAATAGAACATGCATCATTTTTTTGTTTTTGTTTTTTAATTTTACAAGTAATTCTCCGAAACTTGTTGGATGAACCCATTCCACTGAGAAATGTTTTCACGATGTCTTCGTCTATATATATATATATATATATATATATACATTATGTATAGATGCAATATGGCGAAAAGAGAGTGAAGCGGGTAGCATTTAAATCTAAAAACGACGGGCGGCAAACTCGGTTCCCGTGGGTAATTGGAGGGTCGTGGAATTTGCTGCTCGACGCGCGCGATGGAAGCCAGAAAAGAGAGTCAGTGAGAAAAGAGAAAAAGTCTGGAGAGGTGGGGAAGGAAGAGAGGCTAAAATATACGAGCGACGGTTTACCGTTGAGGGGAACGACTGGGATAGTGGGGACCACGTCGGAGGGCAGGAGGGAGAGCGAGCCAGTGGCGGAGGCCACGTCGTCAGCGTATATATATATTTATATAGTATGGGGTGAAGAGTGCGCGCGGCGAGAGATGCGAACAGAGAGGGCAACGCCAGCGGCATCGGAAGGATGTACATCGGTACATTGCAAGAGGGATATACATATATATTGTGGTGCTCGTCGACAGAGTGGTGATGCGGGTGGTACAGGGTGGCCGCTAGATAGCAACGGTACACGAGGGATAGAAGCGAGTCGGATAATCGTGTACACCACAAATCCACAAGCGCCAAGAGAAGATGGAGTTATTGCCAGAAAAGATGCATATACCATATACCATATACATGTTTGGATGGAAAGAAAATAATAAAAAGACATGTGCGAGCTGGAATTTGTGTGTAATTGGATTTGTCACTTTATTTCTTTTCACTTTGTTAGAGTACTTGGTTTTTCTTTTCTTCAAATTTTCGATGGCTGTGAAAAGTAAAATGAATATGCATTATTGGTAAATTGTTTGTATTCACAGTCAACAGAATAATTGAATTGAGATAAAGAGAATGATTTGTCGGATATTCATTGTAAATTGGTTGTTATATGCATTATATATATTTTGTACAGCCCCATTATGGCATGTTGACGAACGTCATGACGGCATGTTGTGTCTATCTCTTTCACTCACTTAGCCTTTATACAGATCAGCTTCTCTCTGTCTTATCGTCCCTTATAACTTTTCCGTCCACTGACGTCAGTATCGCCGCGGCACCCAGCCGAGTAATCTTCTTCTTTACCACCCGCTTTACTCTGCTCCCCGTCGACCTCGACTATATATGCTGCTGGTTTGCGCTGTCGCTCGTCGCACGACTACTCCCCGCGGGGACGTCTACTCTCTCCCGTTACGAACTTCGAACTTCCAACGTAACCCGTTCGTCCGGCTTGGTAAAACTTGCAGGAGCTGTTAGTGTATATATATGTATATAGTGTTTATGTGTATACATAGATGTACATATGTATGTACTCTCGAGAACTCCTTGACGATGTCCGGGTGTGATGTAGATCCACATAGCTCTTCCGGGGTCACTTTGGTGTCTACGATAGTCAACCCACATACATTGCGCACTCAAATAATTTTCATCTTGTAGGTTCAATTATTATTTTTATTCGTGTTCAAGAAATATGTAGATTTGATGTGTTATATCATACTCAATGCGGGATCTTTTAATGAAGTATAATCGATATTGGTAATAAAGGTGAACATAATTATTTGAGAAGTTCCAAATGATACCGACTTTCAATTGTTATTGTTTGCGTACTTATTCAGATTGTACAAATTTTCAAAGTAATTATGAAGTGAAATTTTAGTTCCAGCTAATCACAGTTCATTCCATTTATTTGAAATGAATGTGGTTGATACTGAATGATGCACTTCACTTTATAGCCATGTCTACTTTAAAATGTCATTTTATATCAGTCATAGCAAAGTAAGAAACAACATGAAAATTTCATGATTTTTTTCCCTGGATGCGTTTGTACTTGAAAAATTGATAGAGTTGTTTCTTGTTTATTCTCTCAAGATCGCGGTTTTTTACTTGTGGAGAGACAATTGTCAATTTTACAAGTGTTTGGACGACCTGTTTGATTGATTATTGAATATCACTCCGCCATGCATCTCATAGCAAAAATATATTTCTGACTATAATTCATCGATTTGAAATGCATTATTTTATTGTTGAGGTCAAATGATGCTGTGACGCATGGTTGAAAAATGTTTTTTGTCTGAAAAAATACAGATGGTAGAGTTGCGTATAGTCATCTGATATTAAGCATGAACCACTGTTGGAAACGTGGTATGGCTTGGGGCGTTTAGCAAGCCACAATCGTCCGGCGGACTTGTGTGTGTATGTGTGTATGTGTTGATTCCGCGCTTGGACTCAGCGGCTGTGGCGATACATAGTGCCAGACCCAACTCGACCCTACTTCATCGTCTCTCGCTCACTCTTTCTCTCACCCTTTCACTATATCTATTTCCTTCTTTTCCTCGCTTCTCAGCACACTCTGGCAACGCAAACGCGCGGCTAATGAGGCACACGTACACGCACGCGCGCCGACTAGTCGAGTCTGTAAAAGTTTTGCCTCTTTCTCTTTCTCCCGTTGCCCGCATCGTTTGCCACTGATCGCGGCGGCACATACAATACAATGTCCGTGCTCTTTGCCACGGCGACACGTTAATGATGTACACCCACATTCGACTGAACTTGCGCCACACGTGCAATCAATCGCGAAATTAAACTGGAAAAAAAAAAATCGTGAATGACGAAGTGAATATAAAAATGAGTATCAGTTAGTGAATGATTGATATTAGAAAATATTCTGTTAACTTCTCATTATTCGAAGTTAAATTGAATTAAATTGTAGCATTTGAGAAATTTCACGAGCATCGAATTGGGGACTGTGAAGATATATCTTCATATTTTTCTTCGTCGACATCGAAGATCGTTTAGCTTGAATGTTTAATACCCAGGGAAATCCGTCTGACGTTATTGCGACCGACGGCGGTGGTGAATTCCTCTCCTTCCTCTTTTCCTTATACTCCCTCCTTCTAGTTTACCCGATTTTCCCTAGACAATGATTCGAAATTCCCAGAGAAATCCGATATCGCGAGTCACTGCTATATAGGGGGAACGTTAAAAAGACGATGAGGGTTGAGGCATGAGAAACAAGACGGGACATGGAGTGAGGGAGTAGAGAGAAGTAGAGTGAGGAGAGATCTCAATATAGAAATGATAGGGTTCATTCAAATAACCCCTCGTTGATTTATTTATTTTTTCTTTATGCATCATTTGCAGGGTTTGTTATTCTCTATTACGAATACATATGATATATGTGAAACAAATTTTTTATCAAACTTCACGTTGTACGAATATGTTTTTCGTTATAAGGCTACTCTATTTCACTTCCGCTTCTGACTCCTTTCTTTCATATTGGTGAATTTTTTTTTCTTTTCTTCCTGTGAACCCGAATGAATCAGCAAAAAAAAGTTTCGTCCATCCTATTCCATCATGCACTCCGGCTGGAATGAGCACTCTGCAAAAATGCCACTCCACATCTAAAAAGAACTCGGAAAACAAAAGAAAATATGCGGAGGTTGATAAAAAACAACAGAGAACATAGTTACACTACTACAACTCGTATTCACTATTTAGGCACAGAAGAAAAAATAGAATTGAAATGAAAAATATGGAAAAGTAAAAAGCGCGAATGCATTGAAAGCCACTCGGGTACAGGAACATGAGGTGGGACATTACGATAAGCTTTCGCGCGCGGGTCGTGTCGTGCGAAAAGCCCTCCAGATCGCCCAGTAAGGGGGTGAACATGGTCCATCAATCTTTAGAGAAGCCGCCGGGATGCAGAGGAAAACGAGGCAAGAGCCGTCAAGATCCATCACTCGGCTCGCCAACGAGCGAAAGAGTCGAGTATACTCTTACTCTTACTCCTTTTTTCTTTCTATCTCAAATGCTTGTCTCCTTTCATCTCACTCTCATCGATTCTCTATACTATTCCAAAGCCGCAGGCTATATAGACAGACATAGAGAAGTATAAGTCTTCGTGTAGTAGGTTGAGAGCGCGCGTGGAGTCTTTTGAGAAAGGTTCCGAAATATTTGATCGGAATTTCTACCGTAGCTTCTCACGAAATCGTCCAATGGGAATGGGAAACGTTTGCGAATCGATCACAAACTCAGTTCAGACTATATATTCGTCTATGCTGCATACACCTGAGGCTGCGTTTGCAATTATTCACAAAAATCTGATTCATACTTGACATAAATGTCAATTAGACAAATATTTTATAATTTTTGTTATGGTAAATTAGTTCACTATTGCTTGCGTATTATATATGGGTGAGAATAATTTCAATACTAAAAATTGGTTAATTTCATTCGATTGAGTAATTCAACTGTGTGTTGTATAATTTATCTATATTTTATATGCACATACACTTATATTGTATGGCAGTATGCAGTCTAATGATTCAGAATGTGATATAAAATAAACATATTCCTATACAAACTTTACTACTCGAATAAATATTCATATACAGAATCACATATTCGCGAAGAATACATTTATGAAGAAAAGTACATGAAATGAAGAGAATGATGATTTTTTAAAATGTGCATACTGCCATATATTTTTTGTGTCTTGGGGGAGGACTACTTTATGTTTCGTCGAAGAGCGCATATATCATGGAAAAAATTAAAACATAAAAATAAAAGGGTGGTCGCATTGGGACATACATATATCTCTCTACATAGTGGAAACGGGTGCGGTTCGATGCGTGACGCGGCAGAGCAAACAGAAATCCGACACGCCATGCCAGACGTGTGTAGAGTAGAGTGGGACGAGACGTCGACTATGTGCGCTCGAGGTGTAGTTAGGTTATATAGGTACAGATATACAGTGAGGGTGTTTTGTTGCGAGAGCAGGGGAGTGGGAGTGAGAGAGTAAATGCGTTGACTGTTGGTCCCCTTTTGGCCCCTGGCATCCAGTGTCATCCCACACCCCTCTATAGCCTGTTTGCTCGCGGGTGGAAATGCGAGTCGTTTCACAATGGAAGCCTTTTCGCGCTCGGTATAGCTGAAGTATCACTGCCAACTTATATATAACGTATATGTATATATATATATATACTTGAAAGGGGAGAAAAACGAGAAGATCCTCTTCCATCATGGAAAAGGTTCGATTTTACCGGCAGTCGTTGGACGTCTTTCGCTCACTTGACATTTTTTTCTTTTTCAATATTTTATTTATTTATTTATTTATTTTTTTCTTCTTTCGTCACCATGTATTTCAACCAGATATAGAGAAGATTGGGGTGGTGTTTTTTTTTTTTTTTCTTACTGACGAGGATGAGCGAGAGAGGACACGAAAAGGATTGATACGTCCACGGTCTACGTGGTAACGAGCAATATCTTCAGAGTCGTCCTAAAGCCGTATAGTTATCTCGTCCTACATACAACCTAGACCCTCATCCCTTGAAACCAAACTCCCACACAGTTGCTCCCTTTCTCTATTTTTCTCGCTTTTTCTTCCTTCTTTTTTTCTACATTCTCTTTATCCTGTCTCCTCGGCCTTTATCTCTCACTCACTCACTCACTCACCCGCTCACTCTATTCTCTCTCTTTCTCTATGGCAAAAGTTTTTAGCGCTTTGGATCTTTACGGGACAGCCCGCTCGTAGCCCTCTCACTCGTTGTGAATTCCATCCGGGCCGTGTGCGCGGAAGAGTCTCTTTCCTCCCTGTCTATCTCTCTTTTCCTCCCTTTTTTCTCCTTTTTTTCTCTTTTTCTCTCTCCATTCTCTCCACCTCTTTCAACCTCATTCTCTCTTTTTTCCTCTTCATCACCCTCCCTCTATTTTTCTCTTTCACTCTCTTTATCTTTCTCTCTCTATCTTTTTCTTGCTCTCACTCACCCACGTTTGGTTTAATACGCGCGGCGACGGTAAGCCGGCTGGCAGCTGCCTTCCGTGCAACCAACAAGGCTGTGTGGCGGTCTCGTCTGGCCCGCTTCTACCATGCGTGGAATCGGTGGAATCTCTCTCTCTCTCTCTCTCTCTCTCACTTCTACTCACTCACTCACTCACTCACACCGATCTCTCGCCATGTCATCCTACTTCGTGACTCCCACTCTGCGCAGCGCATCCTCTGGTACTGCTGCTCAAGCTCCCACTCGCGCTCCCGACATTCTCACCCAACTCCCACTCTAGGATTGGCGTGACGCCCACTCTCAACTACACACCACACGGCCTTTGGCAGTCTTCCATTCCTCTTTCCTCTCTACTCTGTACTTGCACACAACCAACCATACCGTCGAATGTATATGTATATATATATATATATATATATATATATATGGTTATGGCTGGTTCGCTACTACGGTAGGCGGCGGTGGTTCAACACCACAGTTAGCCTCCAATGCCGAAGTTTCGTCCGTTGGTGGAATATATGCTATCTACGTTTTCACCCGTGTTGCGGCTTTGTCGCTCTCTCTTTGGGGTGTATATAACGGATAAGTATTGACGGAGTGAGAAAGATAGAAAGAGTGTGGTATGCTGTCCCGCTTCGAGCAAGTTGGGGTCCCGTTCGAAGTCAGGAGCTCTGAGTTGAGATATGAATCTTTTTACTCGCTGCTGGTTGCCTTGTATACTCTTCCTCTATTTTTTTGTCATTCTCTTTCACTCGGTTATACTCACGGGTCGTAGCTCAAGCTCTTGAGGGCGCGGTGAATACTCTAGTGTCGACGACGATATGACTTCCGAGGTGGACGAATGAGAAAGAAGTATAGATGTAGTGGAGCAGACGGCTCCTGTCTCTAGCCCATAACATTGTAATAATTTATGCGGTTCGCCGATTTGGATGTTTGTATAGCATCTATATATATATATATATATATATAGGAAAGAGCGTGACTTTTCCATTTTATTTTGACGGGCTGCGATAGTCGCCTGCTGATAGTTGAGTGTGTCAAGGTTTCGCATTTTGATCGGTTGCAAAAGTAGATGCTGAATATGAGTAATAGAGTTTACATGACTGAGTGAATTAGAATGGAATATCCATGTGATCGGGAGGAAATAAGAGATGGAAAAGGGGAAGATGAAGAAATTTGTAGATGGTCCGGGTGAGAATTGTTGGATTTTCGAGATGATTCATCTTTTCTGCTTCTGTTTTTGTATGAATATAATTGGACGTATTTCGTGATGGATCATTTCGAAATTGGTATTAAAAATTTGACACATTACTTTCGTGTAGAATTGTAATCAGACTTGAATTACGTTGTTCATGTCAAATTTGATATATTTCTATTCATGATTCAATTGTTTATGAATAATAATATTGATTTGCTAGATCTGTTATAGTTACTGTACTATTGGAACAATTAAATTCTTGATTGTTCATATGCGCCACAATATTTAATGCAAAATATGTAAATTTATATATCCTTTTATTTTTTATTCACTGATCGTCAGATGTTCGGGTTTTCCGGAATAGTTTTTCAGTGGTTTTCTCATTTCAACCGGATGTGGTTGTTTTGGCACACGATTGAGCTCTTCCGTGCCGTAGTGCGAGAACGATCGACATCCGTTTACGATTTTTCGCGGTTTACATCTATATTTCTTCTTCTTTTTTCTCCATGTGTCTATGTATTGCGATTTGGTGAGTCGTCGCGGTATCGATTCGACTCGACTTGAGCGGCGCGCGAAGAATATTGAAGTGGGAGGATACACGCGAGCCAACACCTTGACGCAATACTCGTACACATTTATGATATCATCATATATATATCTATGTAGGAAATATGAGCTATGGAGTTGGTGAAAATTTTATTTTTACGAATTAATCATATTGCAAACTGGTGTGGGATTTTCTTGTCTTCCAACAAGTTGATAAATTTTCAAGTAACAGAGAGATCAAGTGAACATGACATTATACAGGTGGAAAAATAGAAGTGTCCAACCATTCTTCATGCATATATACATACAAAGATAGATGTATTTATATAGTCATATATACATCAATGCATAAATACGAAACTGAGATAAAATGAGATAGAACGGAAAAAATGGTGGGAACCCTCGAAATAAATTCGTCGATAAAGAGTGATCCAGAAGAACTTCTTTGTTCTGTCGCTGGAGACCAAACACTTTTTATTCCCTCTCCGTCGAAGATTTCTCTCTTTATACTTGATCCTCATCTTCTTCACCCTTCTCTCCTTCACTCCTTCTCTCCTTCTTTATACCCAACTCTATCGTCGTGTCTCGCGTTCAGTCGCGCCATATATATCTTTATGTGTACATGTATATAGATATGGAGTGTATCTGACGGTATATACATGCATACTTTCTTTCTCCTATTCGCATTCGCCGTCTCCCTCACCACTCATCCTTGCGGTTGTATACACACTCTCAGTATATCTGTACATATCTATACAACTATTTCTCTCTGGCAGCCATCCCGCTCGCGCGCCCGGCACTCAACAGGGGCCGGTCGTTTATCTAAATGGCTACTGGGTGGCCTGGCTCGAGCTCCAACTCTCTCTCCTTCTCACTAACATCCATATACATATATGGTTCTATGTACATTCTATATATACCGACAAACCAAAACTAACCCAATCGTCCTTGCGGCACTCTACCTCTTTGCACACTCACACGTTTCGTCGATTTACTCAAACGTTTTTTTCCACCTCTTGTCTTTGATGTTCATTTTTGTTTTTCTCTCTTAATTTGTATAAGAAGTAAAATAAAAGAAATAACAACACAATCATAATATTAGAAGCAAGTAGCTTATGTAGCAGCAGCAGCAGCAGCAATAATAATAATTGTAGTAGTGGTAGTAGTTGTAGTTGACAGACTGCAGGGTGAGACAAGTATACTCGTAACCGATCGAAAGGTCCTGGATTAATTGCGGCTGAAACGATGTGGGAGAGACCAAGCATCAGGGTGGTAGGAATAAACGAGCAGGCGAACGTTGTGCGCTTTGCGAACAAAATGAATTTATATCACCCGTGCGATATACACACAAACTCTCTCGGTTCGCCGCTCGGGACAAAATGGTCAATATATACATATATGTACATAGGTACATACACACGCAACGGCCGGCCAAATGCGCTTCTGTCTCTATTTTTCTTTCTCTCTCTCTCTCTCTCTCTCTTCCTCTCTCACACACTCCCTTCTATTCATGCCCTCTGCTCTCTCGTGCGATGTAACACCACTAGTACGTGCTTCTATATCCCTCGTGAATTTTTTTTTAAACGGATTCGCGGCTAGCAACGCTCGAGAGAACGGCCATTGTGCGCATGTATTTTTTTTTCTCTCTGCGCTCGTTTAAATTGCAAACTGAACATGCATGTAAGTGTGAGTACGTGTGCGTGTGTATGCGTGCGCCAGATGGGTTTTGCGAAACATCTCATAATACTGCAAATTTTACACATTTTTCGTCAATTAATTTCTTATTCGATGATTTTTTTTAGATGTTATTGAATACTTCAACTTTTGTCGTGTTCAATTTTTTAAATGTCGTATTTTGTCTATCTTCTGCTCATCATTATATACATTATGTTGTGTTATACTGCAGTGAGCCGTCGTCTCTAATGTGTTTCGCACTACAGGTCTGGAGAAGGAATATAATTTTTTTTGCCACATTCGTAAAGTTCCTTGACCTTGTGCGAAAGTGGGAAAAGACGAAAGAGAATTAGTGTATGTGTATGTGAATGTAATGCGCGACCAGCGGAATCGACGTGACCTTTTTTTTATACATCTATATCTACATCTATATACGTACATATATATATATATGTATACTTATCCTCTCGGATTTCCGGGAGGCTCACGAGAGTCGCTCGCGCGGGAACCTCGAGGGACACTGGCGCGGTGTGTGGAATTCTCGAGGGCAGGAGCAAAGAGAGATGCGAACACCGAATCGTCGTGGGGCAAAAGCGGCTTCCGTGAAAATGTTCAATGGCGCCGTGGAGTCGGATGAATCCCTGGGCACTCAGTAGAGTCGCCCATTGGGCCTTCTACTCTGGCTTATCGACATGTATACATATACATATATATTGGAGAGTGAAAGAGAGAGAGAGAGAGAGAGAGACACTTTGGTCAACGTAGGATAGGATTCGTGGAACATGTGCTGCGGTAGAGTTTACTATCTCGTTCACAACATATGTATAGAGATATCAGTTGAATTCCACTATGGGAGGAAATAAAACTAGTAGAGTGCCGACTTTTCCTATATAATCATGAATTCCGCGAATCATTTGATAAGATAAATGGAAGAATAAAATACATGACAAGACATTAATACTATTTGAATTTTTTTGAAGAATTGGAATGCAAGAAGAATTCTTGATGTATGTAATGTTCGATATTATGTAAGATACAACAGCTGTTATGACTGCCACAAACAATTTGAAAAATTATGAATTCATATCCTTTGATTTATCTGTTATCAAATACTAGGTAGCATTTTCAAAAATATTCTTAGTGTCTATTAGTTCCAAGTTATCATGGAAATAGGAATACGATATTGTTATCGGCTATGCAATTTTAGAAAATGATAGCATGAGATTATAGCCTACTGACTAGTTCCCCTTCGTTCAATTGATTTTGATTATCATTCACTCAACCAGTTCAATAGAATGTCTCTCTCCTTGTTGTCTGTCTCTTCCCCTTTCGATGTGGACCCTCTCCCGCGCGATAGTCGCGCATTGTAAGATATATGTGCATATCAACAGCGGGCGCTCACCGAACTTGGTCGATGGCTCGTGTCCGATATGTAACCGCAAATAGTATTACAAAAACATCCCCCTACCATTATATCCCATTCTACATTTTACTCTGGATTTGTATGGTCACTGTTCGCATTCTGCGGCTCCATTACAGTCCCACTAAAATTTCCGGTCACATACAGGACCATTTGAATATATTCCTGCGTAAATACACATTTTGTTTTGTTTCGAAGAAAATAGGAGATATTATATTCTAATCAGATTCTTTATGAATTTTTTGTAGCTGTCATGAATATTTCAAATGAAAAACATGAAACTGGATGTATAACATATATTGACATTAAATCTGTATAGATTTTTATTCAAAAATATTTTGACCGTAGCTCTCGTGTTGCAAGTTTATGTTCTTCAGAAATTTCGCCTTCGTCATAGCAATCATGAAAATACAAAAGCCCGCTGAAAGAAAAATTTATTGTTTTTTTTTAACAAGAAACACGTTTTCATTTAACGTCGTCTTTCTGTACAGTTCAATTTTTGATAAAATTACATGTAACTACTGGAAATAATGTGATATAAAAATTTTGACAGTCCTTAACCGCGTTTGAGTGATATTGAATGTACCAAATTGTTTCTGCATCTCACTATATATTATCATACTGTGTTCTATGCCGTGAAATTATACCGATATTAGCATTGTATGTATTCCACTTCAGTTATTTCATGAAAAAATATTAAAATGCCTGGCGTATTTTTTTTTTCCATTACTAGTTTTTTTTCCATACTCGTTTTTCAAAGGTTCGCACTCTCGGCCCATTTAAAACGTCATTAAAAAATATATCTCCATAACCATACGTATATATTGACAGATTAATTTTTGTCCACTTCGTGTGTATTGTGTGGTTATATATATATATATGTATGGATTTAGTGACGATGGCAGCGCCCGTATCCGCGTCACATCACGCTCGTTACATCGTCGACGATACGCACATTGCGTGACGCGCGCGCCCGCCCGCCAGTGAGCTTTACTCGGTGAATATAAGCGACAGGATGCCGAACACACGCCTCGATGCATTCAGCTGTGAACATATATACTCTTCTTTCTATCCTTCTCTCATGGTTTCTCCCTTTCCATTTTGTCGACAACGCTTGAACCCCCATCCTCCCGACACAATACACACCGGCCCCATTATAACTCCTGTTATATCGGGCAAACGCACACGGTCATATTACTACCGTGCATGACGCCACGATATGTATATTCCAACACGTTTATATCGCAACAACGTCTGTGTGGGCTTTCGCTTGGCGCGTGGGTTATATCGGTTAGCTATATACTCTGGAACGTTGCCTACCGACCTGATAGATTCGCTCACCATCCCTCCGATATTCTCCCCCTTTTCCCCACTTCCATTATACTCCATGTGGCAACCCATTACCGCAACTATTACATAACCAACTGCTAGTTTTCATGTAATGCATCAGAATGTACAGTGTGAAAGAGCTATAGAATATGAATCTATCCTTCGATGTTGTGTGTATCTTGGTTTCGCATGTTGATCAATATCAGGTTTGGTACAGGAAGATTTTTAAATTTTTTGCGAATCAAGTGAAATTGGAATTTGTTCGTCAACATTGACATAAGAGGAAGGAAAGCACTTTTGAGTCTTCAGTTTTTTGTATAGGCAACGTCAATAAGAGTGAGGGTGATTTTAATGGTGTATCGTGGAACCTCTTTTTGTTATGATGATCGAAACCAACGTAAAATCGAGAGTTGTGTGATTTTCATTTTATTTTATCTCTGAAGGAAGCACCGGATCAACTACGAAATGAAAATTCATTGATTGTGATGAACTCGTCATTTAGTGCTTTAAAATCGTTGAATTGTCATTTATTCCATGACAATGGAAAGATTTTTTTTTTATCGTCATTCGATTTCGATCCTTCAGAGGGGTGAACAAGGTGACTGTGTGTGCGCGTGTGTGTTTGTGCCTGCGTGTAGATTTTTTCGAATGTTGAATTGGAGACATGCGGTCACCCCAAATATGGGGGATCGGTACACGGTCTGACCGCAACCCCTTAATCGGGCGCGTAAGCTTCGCCTCTTTTCACTTCTCTTGCTGTCGCACTCCTATATATATACAGCAACACACAAGTTCAATTTAACTTCAACAGGTGTTTAGGAAAATACAATAATGTTGCGCACGCGCGCTCAACTTCTTGAGAGTCGTAAAGTTTCCCAATGGTGCTTTAGATATGTATATATATATATATGGATATGTATATATGATACACATGGTCAGCATGTTTTTACAATCCACCGGGCATTTCACTTTCAGGGTACAGACAATACATCAATCATAATTGCGATTTTTCAACATTGTATTTTGGCTTTAAAATTATAAATTATAATATTGATAACATTTTTATGCTATTCCTTTTATTTTGTTATTTTTCAATGTATTATAGGATAAATACTCAGTTTTTACTGAATGAAATTGACTTATTCAATGATCACAATATTGATTGGAGGTTTTTAATCATGAAAATCACACAATCTTCGGTATAAAAATTTACTAGAATTTCTATCCATATTATTGTCTAGTGCAATAATTAAAAACAAAATACTATCAATGTCTACATTATCGACTCGTGGTTTGCTCCCTAAAATGGTATTGACCGTGAATATGTCTCCAGAGAACCAGAGAACCCATAACCATCTCGGGTAGTTAAAGTAGGGATCCACTGCCTTGTGTCGGCATACTCTACCAGAGCTTTTTGCTGTGGATATATCCACATGCAGGCTTAGTGTATCCTTTCTCCTGTTTTTCAACCCCTCTCAACTTCCAACAACCCTCTGCCAGATGGCGTTGCAGACAAATGAATTGAAACTTCTATACCAGCATTGGTCCACTTTTGTTTATCATATTTCTAAATAAGTTTTTTTGTTTGTTTGTATAATTTCAGGCATTGAATGGTGCTGAAGGTACCATCACACCTGGACGTGTATTCAAGAAGGTGGCAATTGTTGAGAACTTTTTTGACATCATTCATGCCGTCCATGTAGACTTGGAAGGCCGTCCGGGTAAACATGCTGGACAAAAGCGAACATATAGAACTGTAAGTCAGAACAATTATTTTCATTCATTCAATTGATATTATTCTCATTCTCAGTATAAACATTCTCACTATATGATTTTTACTCCACTCTACTTTTTTTCAACAACGAATATTTATGTTGTGATAGTATTCATCACCAAATTTAGGATCCAATTATGCCAATACCTATTGATATCCCAATGTCATAATGCGTTCTTTTAAATGTATTTTTACATTACTCTCATCGAATCTGATGCAAGCAGAATATCTATCCGCATATTCTTTTCCCACATTCTACACTCTGCCATCACTAAAACTATATGATATTGGGCATTGTTGACGAGAAAACCAGTGATTCAATTTTCTGAACATATTGCGACGTAAAAGCACGTGGTTGTAGATTGATATACATGTGAAAATTGATTGAATATTTTTTTTTTCAAAGTTCGTTTTTTATCAATTTTCTGGATGTAATATTTTGTGATAGTGGTGGTAATAGCCCCATCAGCCGTTGTAGCCTACACGCCATATTTACCCTACACTCAGATACAGCAATATATATTCCCTTGGCACATCACGGTGTTCATTCATCGAATCATTGAACCGTTCCAACACTTGATATATATTCCCATGTCATATCAATAATATATCCGTCGTACAGTCGTGAAAATATTTCTCTGTTGAGTTTATCGTTGACAGTGTTATATATTTGTCTTCACATATGTAACATCACTTCGCTTTTCTTATTTCTCATATTTTTCTTCGAGCATCACTGTGTTAAAATGGGGGAAAAATAAAAAGAAAAACCAGATCCAGAATAAGAGAAGTGTACGCGAATATAATTCTATTATACTGGAATATTTATGTGCTCAACAAGAGAAATATATCTGCACAAGTGGAGTGATTGTACTTGAAACAGTAATAATTATTCTTGATACTCCTATAGTGAGATTGCACGATTTCAGGATTGAATTAATCTCGAATCAAGTATATACTTTGATATTTATTTTTTTTTCTACTTGGTTGGTGTAAATTGTACTTGTGGCGCGTTTCTCATTCGCTCCCACTACAAACTCGCGTTCTCTTTCGCTCACTAGTTATATATACACTACGATCTGCTTGTGATTCAAAACCTCAGGACACTTGTTGCATTGCCTGCTTACACACAGCTATTTCCCCCTCAACGTACAAACATACACAGACGCAAATATATGTATGTATATATACATAACCAACAAGTATATAGAATTGTGAATATATATAAATACATATATGTATACGTATACATTCAACACTCAAATGTTTTCTCACGGTGGCTAAACTGCTTCGTATAAGATTGTGTATTTAAATTATCAGACAGAGAATTTAAGAGAAATTTAAATTTCTCTTGTCTCGGGAATTTATGAGATAAAAAACAATCAATATCGATTTATCGTTGTTCTTGCATACTGAAAATTGGATTATATCGTCTTATGTAATTGTGGGTGTCTGGCCACGTACAGAGTTCTTCTTGTAAACTCTCTCGAAAGAAATATTCATACGACGGTTCCTTTTAGCGGTGAATATATTTTTTGAAGGAAATATATACATCATATGAGTATTTAAGCATCCACTACAAATTTATTTATGATGGATATTCGTGTGTACGATTCGTAGTTGATTCGTACCAGCTCAATCACGCACTTCTCGTATATTTAATTTCGAACCTCTATTTTATTTTACTCGCCATTCTATACGTATACAACATAACAGAAAATACGTAGACACGAATTAATTCATGAGCCAGTGTCAAATCATACACATTATTCGCATGTGGAATCTCCATCGGACCTATAGAATTTTTGGAGTCATCAATGAAATTCATGGGTGATATGAGAGTACGAATTCGAGGAATACAGTATCTATAGAATGCAAAATCAATGCTGCAATGAAGCGTAAAGAATATTTGTATGTACTGTTGGAACATATTTTCTTTTAAATATATCCAAGCAAATCCAATCGAATTATAGGCACATGCGCCTCTTCATTGCTGCACAGTTATTCGCATACACACACTATGCAACCTCTGGTTCTCTTCTACCCAAGGTTCTCATCGTTGATTGTGTTACTCCAACCCTCTTGTTGCCTTCTTAGAAGGGAAAACGTTTCCTGCCAAGAGACGGTGAACATGTGCCTACGGCACCATCCATACATATCTTCAGAAGACATCAAAGTTCCTTGAAGCTTACAGCCTCAATCCTTATTTGAGATACATCTCTCTCTCGCACTTTCATCCTCTCTTAGTCTGTTACTCCGCGGGATATTCTACTTCCTGTATTTCTCGTAGATAACCCTCCGGTGCCAAAATAATGATGTGAAATCAAAGAGATGGATATGAATACCATTTTCTTTTCTATCACGGAATTTCATCTGAGGAAAACTTATTTATGGAATGTAGTTTCTCTGGATATCTCACAAATTCCAATTATTATTTCGATTGGTGAAGGCTACTCATACATATTGTAACACAGAAAACTTGATTTTCATTTTCAAGAGCCCATATTTCCACCAACGTGCAAAACATTCACTTCATTTTAATTTCAGTGCAGTATTCACATTTGATGTGGATATGAAAATAGAGAGAAGAGAAGTAGGAAGAACATGATGGATTGTGTCATGCTTTTGTCTTTGATTTGCTTCAGATCACCGAGACATATGCCTTTCTACCACGTGAGGCAGTGACGAGGTTTCTCCTAGGTTGCACTGAGTGTCAACGCCGTCCCAGAACACCAAGCCCGACTAATCTTGCCAATCAATCGCAGAATGTTACGGCTATACCTACACAAACAACATCAGCTCCATCGACAACAATGACACCGAGTCCACTCAGCCCAACCCCAGCAACAGCAGTATCAGCAGCATCACCAATCCAAACTAGTCTCAGACCACGTGAAGCCAGCAATCCACCGGAGACCAAAAGTTTATTCAACTATCGACATCAGAAGCAACAGAGGAGTTCAACTAATGTAACTGTAACATCCATTGAGAGGATTGACAAAAATAAAGAACTCGACATTAGGACTAAAGAGAAGAAGAGAGATAGAGAAAGGGAAAGAGAAAGGGCAAGGGAGAGAGAAATGGAAATGGAAAGAGAGAAGGAAAGAGAGCGAGAAAGAGAAAGGGAAAGGGAAAAGGAGAAGGAAAAAGAGAGGGAGAAGGAAAAGGAGAAAGAAAGGGAGAAAGAAAGGGAGAAGGAAAGGGAGAAGGAACGAGAGAAGGAAAAGGAGAAGGCGAGAGAAAAGGAAAAAGAAAGAGCCAAAGAACGGGAGAAAGAAGAAAAATACAATCCCCTAAGCATTACTAATTTATTGAAGAAGGAGCCATCCAACAATTACGCATCAACCGCGGAAAATATTCCTGAATCTGCAAGAAGAACTCCGGATTCGGATCGTGCAAGTTCAAGGAGTTCAGTGTCATCAAAGAGAAAAAGGATGTTGCCAGAAGGAAGAACCCCATCACCACCTCTTACTACACCATTACCAAGACCTTGGAGTCCAGGATTGGATCTCAAAGATACTCCAGTTGATTACAGCCTTCCTATTACAACAACGTACCTGAAACATCAACAACGTATTCTTGCTGAAAAGAATAAAGCTGCGGCGGAAGCAGCAGCAGCAGCAGCATCCGCAGCATCATCTGCCACTGTTAGTACAGGAATTGTGTCTACTATCGCATTTGATGATGATCAAAGAAAATCGCCAGTCAAAGAGCAAGCGGATAGTTCCATGGCGAGGGATCGATTTTCACCTGCTGCTGGTTTGATTGATACCAATCTAAACTTGCTAGCCACTATTCAGCACTTGCACTGTCAGGTAATGCTGGCTTTGACTGAGAGACTTCGACCCACAATGATACCGACGTCTTTGATGCTACCGCCTACTACTACCGTCCTGCCAAGTGGATTCATCAACTCAGAT
The DNA here is from genome assembly GCA_030523085.1 of Meteorus colon. Classification (NCBI taxonomy): domain Eukaryota; kingdom Metazoa; phylum Arthropoda; class Insecta; order Hymenoptera; family Braconidae; genus Meteorus; species Meteorus colon. The sequence continues at coordinate 54,220 of JAPYZH010000353.1, forward strand.
CTGTCAATAACCTCAGCCCTTGCGCACAATCAATCATGATGGAGCCAACAGTTTATGATTCCTAATTTATCAGATATGTAAAAGTAGGAGGAAGGATAAACATTCTCAAAAAGACTAGTCCAGAATAAATATGGTTTTGTTTGGACATTTTTTTTTCACACTGCCGTCAAGTATTTGCCGCAATTAGAATTGGATGCGGTTAAGAAAAATACATTTATTCATAACTATTTTACGTCCCAAATAATTGCAGTATTTTTATTCTTCGCTTTTTTGAACTCACAAACTCAAACTATTTTTGAAACTGGATAATATTCCAATTGTATTATGCGAAGCATCAAAGTGAGGTTGGCCAGTAGAATTGACAATATATATTATGACAAAAAATAAATGAATGAATATGCTATATAAGTATATATGTGTATATTTCAACGCTTTATATGTAATATTAGAGACAGAACAAGAGCGTATTATTATTTTTCTATACATAAAGTATCTTCAGGACGGATGAGTCCATGGTTTTTAGATATTCTAGTGCGTCAAGTGAATGCGAATGATAGACAGATAAAAAAAAAATTACGGGTAACTTTAATAGCTTTGTAGAGCGAAGTTTAAAATTTTCACGACGAGTCTGCAGCGTTTTTCTTGTTTACGATACATATATATGTATGTATAGTGACACATTAATGGACATAGCACGTAATGGATGGAAAACTGTGTTACATACCGTTTGTAACGGGCCAACTTCACATCTACTATTCTCTCGGCGTTTTCCATTCTTTTTTTCAGTGTCTGCCAAGTATAGCTTCCTCAATGCCGCGTGTGTAATTGATTAAGACAGCTTTCTGTACATTATAGTAGCCGCAATATCAGATCATATTTGAAACATTTACGATATAATAAAATAATTAAAATAGTAATTTGGCCATTGAAGTATATATGCTTCTGTAACAGTGTAATTTCATTCTCGAGTTTTCGCATTAGATTAACCTCAATAATCGTCATGAAAGTAGATACAAATGGACTATAAAAAGTATATGAATTAAATAAATTAGCAGAGTATGATTTTTTTGTACATAATCGTTGTAAGATAGTGCCTACAGTAGAAATTCAGCGCGTGATTTAATATTAAATATCAAAACAATAGAGCACAACAGAATGTTGTTTATATTATAACGCCAATTTTATTATTATTATTATCATTATTATTGTCATTGTCATTATTATATTTGAATAGTGAACAAATGAGAACCAAAAGGGTTTGAAATATAGAGAAAAACCAAAATCCCAATGTCGAAATGGACAAATATATTTTATTTCACCTTTTCATCTAGTCATTAATGGATAGTAACGCTCGAAATTATTCCGATTTGCATTGTTGATTGGCACTGAAAGAGTATAACCAAATTTAGAGGATAGTAAAGAAATCTGGATGATAGCCGTTCTTGTCAGAATACGTTCGAGCATTACTATAGAACGAAAATACATAAATTGATAATGAAATTGAATTCACAGATCATCAGTTGTTGCTATTGTGATACATTTAGTTAATCTATATTTGCTGCTGTCATACATTCCATCATTTATTGCTCCATTGAATGATAATTGATGATTTTGGATGTGCAGAAACTTTGGTAGGTATGAATGTGAAGTCAACATTGGACAAGTGCTTGGCGGTATGAACTTGTTCAAGTGAATAAACCTACAGTCTGATAAATACACAGTATTTTATATCACATTCGTGTGCAAATTACTTTTTATACTTTTGTCCATATTGAAATCAATTGATGGATTTATAATTCGAGTTTTTCAAAAAATATAAATAATGACGCGATGTTGAATTGAATATTACGGATAAGTGTATTGAAAGGATTTCAAGTGCACAAATTGACAATTCATCGCCAGTCTATATTTGTATTTTATTTAATCTATTTAATTTAACACAGTTTGAAAAAAAAAGAAGAGAAAAAAAAACACCATTTGCTATTCGTTGCAGTGTTAATTTCATAAATGGTTTCAGCCTCAGGATAGGACTGAGTCGTACATCCCGGAAGTTTCGCTCACAGGTATAACCTCCGTCATTCCCCATCCCTTCGACTTCATTCAACCCTCACCCATCTGCTACTGTTGCCAACATTGTAGCGGCCTCGTTCCATCAACTAACCCCCTGCCTGGCACTTCTCTACTTTTCGTTCTACCCATTCTCGTATCTCCTCATGCTCCCTTTTCTTCATTGCAACTCGTTCTCTTCCTCCGCTATTTCCTTTACTCCCTCATTCTCAGGGCCCTTAGGAAAACTCACCTCATCCCACTCAATTCCAATAAGGATGCCCTGCCGCTTTCCCAACCCACCCACATCAACACCCGCTTTCATGCTTTTCCTCTTGCTATATAGCTCTCGCTCTCTAGTTTTCCCCCTCGACACTCTCACCCACCGCCCACTGGCAACGTTGCTTCTATATCCTCTTCTAACTTCACCCCATTTCTGATACATATATATATATATATATATATATATAGAACGTCGTCGAACTCCTCAACTGTATACCCCTCTCGTGAAACGAGACAGGAGGCCTCGCTTTTACCACCGCATTGTTGTTATCGATTTCAACCTTTACTATATATCGTGTTTTTCTTGGATATTTCGTAGTTTTTCGTTTGACACTATTTTTGGTGATAGTACTTTGCTGCTACTGTAACTATATCATCTTACCCCCTAAACTCAAACTGGAAAAATAAATGAGGACAAGTATAAGAAATGAGAACAAAAAACGGTGCTGATGGTTTTAATGTTTTGGACTTTGTGTTTAGTTTGTCGTATAAACGAATTATACCAGGATACTATCTCCGCCGTAATTGTTTTCTTTATGGATATTAGTTCCTCTTCTTTGTCCTTATCATCGTTTTTATTGTTTTGCAATTTCCATAAATGTGTCGGGTTTATATAGACTGACAAAAAGTGAAAGTGCAAAACATAGAATTGAAAGTAGTCTTGTTACTATTATTACCTGATTATAAAAGAGTTTTCTGTTTCTATTGACATGTAATTTTCAGTGTATTTATATTTATATATTCAAATGATCCTCTCTGTGATAAATAATAGTGATGTCAATGCTCCATGTCAATATTTTATGATGAATTTTAATATATCATGATATTGTTCTGCGTAGTTGATCGATTTTATTTGAATTTTTTTAATTTTTATCATGATTGAAACTAAACGATTAAAGCGCTTCTGCGGCCACCCTCACAGTGGCGCGCACTGACCACGTTATTGGGGCTCAAGTGGCGTAACTCCATTGAATGGCGATTCTACATTTTCCCCGCTGGCTCTATTCCACTCAGCCTGAAATCTATTGTTCTTCGGGGAATACCTCGTGAAATCTGTCACGCTTCCAATGTTCGTCGTCTCTCTCTTTCTCTTTTCATATATATTCGCGTAGTGAGCATATATATGTTTACATAATAATGCACGTATGTCTATACAGCCGTACGCTGTGTGTCTCATTGTACTTTCAAAAGCTAATATCCTACATCGAATTCAATATATATATATATATGCATGTATACTTCACACTTCTCCCCTAACTCTAGTACGCGTTCATCCATTCAGGATTATGATTATCCTGTACATTGAAATCGTCGAGCAATGAAATTCTATTGCGCGTCGACTAGTCAAACCATTCGATTTATACACATACTATTACTTATACCACAAATAATGCATTACATATGTATATATGCACGAGAAAATTGGCGATTGGAGTATCGTAGGGATTTCATTCACTTTGTTAAGAATTTGAATGATAGTTTGGTCATTGTAGGTCAATTCAATAGTAAAAATTGATGAATTTAATGTGGCCTTGTTCTTGGTGAATATTAACTTAACGCTGCTTGACACTCCGACAGTTGATTCTAATTAAATTCGCTCCATCTCAAGAGGATATCACACAATCCTTTTTTTTCCCCAATTTTATTTATCACACCTTGTTTTTCGTTTGTATCACTTCGTTTATTTATCTTTGAATGAATGATCAAACAATGAAGGGATAAAATAATCAGAATCACCACCCCAATTCTATACACATCCATAATTATATAGTGAATTGGTGAGAACTACTGTGTTGTAGGGAGTATGGGGAGTAATATAGGGGAAATGAAGTAGTTTTCGTGTTGAAAATTCGCGTATGAAATGTAATTGAAAATTAATGCAAACCTTTTGACCAAACAGTGTAATTTGCAAACAACAAAATCGTACACTGTGGATAAGGTGTTTTCTGGTTGTACTGTCTGATTGTATAAATAGGGTAGATGTGGGCATTACATACATATATTCATATATACAGGCTCAACATCGTCATTGACGTCGTTGTGTATGGTATAAAAGAGGAAGTGGAGACGACGAGAAAGCAGAGATAGACGATTGTAGAGAGCATGAGTGCATAGAGAAATATAGAAAGAGGAAAAAAAAACGAATGAGTAAGAGACAACGCTAGATAGAAAGTACTTTCCACCCTCGTAACGTCCGAAGCCCGAGGGGTAGAGTAGTAGTAACATCAGCAGTAGTAACAGCACCAGTAGCAGCAGCCGCACTAGCAGCTCTGGCGCATCTCTCTAGCGAACGTTCCACACCAGTGTGAGGGATGATTTTGGAGATGGCTCGAGGGTCGCTCTCACAACGTAGGAGTTGTTGGCGTGTAGGCGGGGCGAAGGGTGAGACGTAGCCATAAGGGGGATAAGAGAGACAGTGATAGAGATGAAGAGGACGAGAGTGAGAGAGATGGATAAACGAGAAAGAGGATGATAGTACAGGACTGGAATGGAATGGAATGGTTTGGGACGTGGGTGGCTGGGTTTGCGAAACGGGAGTCGGCAGTTGGGGTGGTTTACGGTAGAGACGCGTTGGATGGCAAAAGGGGAATTGTGGGAGATTGTGGGAGGTTGTAGGAGGTTGTGGGAGTTTATAGGAGGTGAAGGAGGACAGAGAATACGAACGAGAGATGGAGGTGAGTCTGCAGAGTCTCAGGAGGGTGAGTTTGGCGCCGAGGTGTCGGTCTTCCTCCATGGCGCGGCTACAGCTCCATTCCCTCCTCACTGCGTACTACTATACTACTACCACCATCATCATCTCCTCTTGCTCTTTCATCCCCCGGCGCGCTTTTCTCTCTACTATCTTCAACCCGCTTCTCTACCCGCCCATCCTGTGCGCGAGCTTTTCCTTTCTATTCTCGTGCTCTTCCAACTACGTGGCTTTTACCACTAGTCATGGTGATGGTATGGATGCATCTATGTATGTACTTGGTGAATACGTATTCTATGTGTTCAGTCGTATCCTCTCACGTGCAAATCTAAATAAATAATTTATTGGGTAGAAGCCGGCAATTCGTTGCGAGGCCGATAGGGATATGGCAAGGTGCACACATCATGTTTATGCTTGTGATCATTGTTTTTTCTCTTTGATTTGCATTTTATCATGAAATGGTCTTTTAGAACACCTTTTTTTGTCATAATACTTTCTATAGAGATACACATATATAAACATATTGAGGAAATTGGAGAAATCACTGTTACATAGATTTACTATAAGTAATGGGATTTTATTGAAATTTTCGTTATTGTGTAGAGAGTTCTCAACTCTCAATTCAATGCAAAAGTAAATGTAAATAAGTATGACAAAGCTCTGACATGGAGAATATGATCAAAATTATTTTTTTTCATGTCACTTGTTATTTGTCTGAGGACAGAGATTATTTATTATTTTGTCCACACCTAAAAATAATCAATGAATATTCTGGAAGGAGGATACATTCATACATTTTATAATTTTTTATTTGAGACTAATGTCAATAGAGAATGGGGTTACTAATCTCTAAATAATGAATGGACACAAATCGTCAAGGCCTTTTTTTGACGAATGGTCTTACACTCATTAATTCTTTAATATCCATCACCCTTTTCGTGGCTCAATTTGTTCCTCATTATTAATATCATTATTATCAATATTGTTGTCATCGTTTTGACAACTGTTATAGATTCATTCTCCATATTCTTCTCTTAGTTTTCTCCTCGTCCTTTTCGTTACCAAGTGGCAGCTTTTACGACAACAATGTGAGTTGAGTGACAATTACTTGTCCAAAACAATATCACCACCATATATTTCTTTTGTAGGGATGTGCGACCTGATTGAAGTTGTCATAAACAATATCAGTTTTATACGCCCTGATACGAAACACGTCTCAATGAACAATAAATTATGGGTGTAAATTTACTAGACATGAAACCATTTTTTTTTATGAAAAGAGAATTGAATAATTAGAATAATGGAATTTTAGGAAAATGCTCAATCAGATTTTGAAATTCTTTTGACAGGCATTTTTCTAATCTTCTTCTATCTACAATTTATTTATTTATTTCGAAATCTTTTGAGTGATTAAAAAAGATCATGGGGCTAAAAATTTGATGTATTTGACCCCTCTTTATTTAACGTTGTATCAATGTATTGATATATCCGTGTGAGTAAACTCTTTTCATTTACACCCCGCAATTCATTCTCTTCTTTCTGTACTTCATGCACCTCCCTCCACATTATTCCCCTCATTTATTATTATGTGATTTATTTCCATACACCCTTGTATACAACCACAACGTTAAAAGACGAGTATAATGCCAGGAACAATGTACTTTTCACTCTCACTAATTCCATATCCATCCCTTCTTCAAGAGAAAAAAAATACAAAATGAAATGAAATCGTGACTTAGACCCTCTATAATAATCCTTCAGTAGTTCTTGACTGGGCAAATAGTTGAAGAATTAATTATTCATTTGGTGGTATTAGTATAGTCTCTCACTTTCTCTCATGCCTTCGTCCATATCTAACCCTCATGTTTCTAAGTGCACTGTATACATACAGAGTCATGGATTCAAGGGTGGGACACAGGGTGCAAGAGAAAGAGGTAGAATATAGATTGCACACAGTTGCCATAGATATATTCTCTTGACAAGCAAGATGGTGTTGTTTACATAAAATATATATGTAAACCAAGTTACGCATCGTTGCCTCAGGTATTTGTCGAGACTCCTTCACGGATGACACATTGCTCTCCAGAGAAACAGAGAGTGAGAAAGAAAGAGGAAGTAAAATGTATATGAAAGAGGAATGAAACCATATTTATTAATAAATGAAGTCATATATTTTATTTTTCACAGTGGATTTGCTTCGACTCTCTAAATTGTATCAAATACCATTTACTTTTCATATTTTTATCTTAACTTTTTTTTTTCATTTCGTTTCTACTCACAAAGTCCTTAAAAAGACACGCGTAATGCATAACCCTATTTCTAATAAATATATATACATATACTACATGGGACATACGGGGAAAATAAATAGAGTTGAAAAATAGCAATGAAGCGAAATAGAAGGAAAGGCGCGTAACGCCTTCGCCCTTTTGCCGGAAAAGCACTTTTCCTCGTATTACTTAGCGTCCTGGAAGCGCTACTTTCATTCGAGCGGGACGTGCACGACGCTTTTGAAACGCCCCCTTGCGCTCACCCCCGCGAAGCTTTCTACCCTCATCTACCTCTTACCTCTCTCATTTTCTCAACGCATACATATATATATATATTGCCTTATACCTATGTTAGAGTGAACCCCTTTATATAGCAGCGCACCTGCGCATCCAACATTGCATATATAGTCAAGAGTATTTCGTTGTCACTTCTCTATGCAAGCATACACATTTATATATATGTTTCTTATCATCTTCTGCATCAATTCCCTGTTGCTATATATGTGCATGACCTTTTCAAACAAAACTACGTATCAAAAGTGTCTCCCAAATCCTATTTATATTATCGTCACGAATCAAACAAATTTATTAGTGGGATATGGTGTAAAGTACTGAGGAAGTATCGAATGGTAAAATTATTTGATAACGAGAAATTGAAGATCCGATTAGATATCAAATGCACCTTGTACTTTTGTTTGGGGGTATTGGGAGAAATCGAGAAAAATTCTGGTCAGTTGAATGTCACTTGAATGAAAAAGATAACAAATCCAATAGTAGATTAAAAGATAGGATAACTGTACTATCGATAATAACTGACCGCATGACTGAGTGTATACTACGAATTTCTCGATTCTGATGTGAAGAAAATTATAGTGTAGAAGTGATGGTTTCTTTCGATTACAGTAAGGGAATCATAACAAATGTAATAAAAGTTATTTTGTTTATGGACAATGTTATGTATAGGAATAAAATGCTCTGAGAATTATTTACATATGCACTATCCATTATTTACATATTGTTCGAAGAACTAGAGTTCAGGGGTTTTCCCTGTACAATGACCCATATGGTCTTTATTAAATATACATAGTTGCTGTTTTGTTATACTGGTGAATAGGTATATTGCTAAATTCCAAGATACCAGAAATACTTTTTGTGGTAATTACATGATGAGATGTGAGATTTGTTTCACGTATTATTCGAGACTTCAATCTGATTATTTTTCTTTTGTTCATTTTCTCATTTTTTTCTTTATGTACGATATAAAGACAGAAGACGCGTTGTATCTATGGGATCCGAGGCGCATCAAGGGAAGCCACCCTTGTTACATTTTTCTTTCTCTCTTGTCTCATCTTGCTCACTCTCTCTGTATTCTGCGTTCCATTTTCTCTCCTACACTCTTTCTCACTCCGCGTTGAAGTTGTGTGTTTCATCTCATTCTCAACCCTGTGCACACAATTCTCCATCCTCTTCTCTGTCTCCTCTAACCAGTGTGCTCAAACTATTGCCTCAACCCCTTGGCGAAGGTGGGTGCGCCCTACTGGCGCCTGAATCATCCCGCCCGAGGCCCCACCGCCATCCTACATTCACCCTCAAACCCCCTTCTACAAAAGGGGAATGAGTGAGTCTGACTGAGCTAGGGCTTTTGGCCGTGGTACGAGGTCGCGGCGAGTGAGAGAGACGAGATGGCGTCGAGCGAAGAGTGGAACGAGGGTGCGAGACAGTAGATGAGGTTGATGGGGGAGGGGTTAGAAACGGGGGTGAGGTGAAACGTGTTGGCAGGGTAACGCGGCGGCCTAAGGGGTGGTGGACAGGGTGACGAGGCCGAAGCCAGTGAGGAAGCACACACAGAGTGAGAGAAGAGAATTCGAGTACAACATATATATCTGTATAAAACTATGTATATATATATACTTGGGTGAAAGTTAAACAGGGACAACGAGGGTTGTGAAGTGAACGGAGAAAAGGGGGAAATGTTGGATATATAGACTGAGGTGGAAAGGAAAAAGAACCGCCTGGAGGGGTATAAGGCTTCACTAATTATTTTTTGTCGGCCGCGCGACAGGGGTGTGCCTGCCGGGAATGACTGAAATTAAATGAATGAGTACCACCGTGAGCGTCGAAGAAAAGGGGGAATGAGAGAGAGAGAGAGAGATGAGTGAGAGATCGTCAGGCGAAAAAAGAAAGAAACGTGGACACGTGATGATGGTAGTAGTGTATAAGAGAAATAAAAGAGTATAGGGAAGAACGTTAGAGGGTGGAGGGTGCACGAAACAACTTACCCGGGTGGGTGGATAGAAAGGGAAACAGTAAAATGCCAGAGTAAAGGATTAAGAATGGATTGTTCATTTATATTTTTATTGCTTTTTACTTTGGATTCTTTCGCAGTTTTTTTCTTCCTTTTATTCCTTTTTCGTCTTCCATTCTTCAATGTATTATCCGGCGTTAAATTAATCGAGACATCAGAAATGTATCCAGATATTGCAGTGACAATCCTCACGTTACTACATAACTTACTAGAAATTCCACTCTTCATGTTATTTCCTATCACAATGATAAATGGCATAAACCTCAAACTACTTTATCGCAATGATGTTTTCATATCATTTGCAAGTAACATGAAGTTCAGAATGATTTTATTAATTAACAAAATTCTATATAATTTATAAAAATAGATGAAGAATAGCATGATGATCACCATTACCCAATACTGTTCTCACTGGGTCACGGCTATTGTTTGGTGATACGTATAGTGAGCAAACTTCTATTACCTCGACTGTCGCAATGTCATTTGCAACGAAGCACACGTAACGTCCTTCAGTAAAAGCAAACCGGAAGGTAACAACGTCCCTTGCCAACGTCTCACAAGCGTTATAAACTAGTAGTACAGAGACTTCAGCCTTCATCGTTGTACACGCTGCTGCACATTCTCTTTCTCTACTGTCTCGACGCTTTCCGAGTTTCGTAAAGAGGATGGCAGGACGTCTCACTACCAACGTCTATGCATATATATATATATATATGTATCTGATGGATACGCTTGAATAAAGGTATTCGCTTGCGGCCATGGTACTGTTCCAACAGAGGTATACTGAACAGTTGCACTGAATAACACTGAAAGAAGTTCCAAGCGACGTTTTCAAATATCAGTTAAAGCCGAGTGACAGGTGGACATACGATATTGGTCAGCATAATTTTCGAGTCTATGATATTTATAACAAAGACACTTGATCAAGTTGGAGAATCTGAATAAAACGTCTTTCATTTTCATATAATACGATACATTTCGAATTTCGATCTGAATATGCGTGAGTTTTTATAAGAATCGACGAGAAAATGTACATTGTGGAAATCATTTTCAGAATAAATGAAAGAAACCTTCGAAATTAATCAATTGACGAATGTTCAGACGAAAAGATCAATTGAAATGAATATGATCGTATCTAGAAAAGATTGAATCTTAGTTCAATTACACCATTTTAGTTTTTTTTTACAAATAGGAACAATATGGTTCTAGCATAGCGGAAAGGAACAAGTTGATGATATACAGATATTCAATGTAAGAATAAGCCTCCAATGAAGAATATTTTTCTAATCGTTCAAGTTTAAATTTAACACGTAATCAGGATTCTAGAAGTTTTTGTGTAAAAATATTTTATTAATAGTGCAGTGACAAATATACAAATGCCTGTATTGTCACAGGTTAATAAAATCACTCATTGCCATAAAATTAAGATTTCTCTCTTAAATATGAATATTCTTGAATGACTCCCCCTGGAGTTAAGAGATAACGAGAGGACTGGCAATGTCGGTGAATTCGGAGGGAGAGTCCGACTCCAGAAATCTCTCCGTACAGTCGCAGTGGTGGTAGTAGTTGTAGCAGCATCGAAAGAAGTAAAGAAAAAGAGAAAAAAAAAAAGAAACGAGAGGATGAAAAGGACGCCAAGGGGACAGAGTTCCGGAGTTGCAGCAACGAAGGCTTCAACCTTCCCATTTTTTTCCACCACTCACACCCCCACTATGACATCTCGATTCTACGTCTTTGTACAATTCTCCAAGCATTTCTCGTTCGAGCTCTATCTGTCTTCCTCCCTATAGCTCCTTCAAGCATCGATAAAAAAAAGCATCTTAACCAATTTTTCCTTGTTTTTTTCGATTTATTATTCTTATCGGAGACTAAAAACGGGACGACATATTTTATGCTATAGATATTGTGAATACCCACATGAAATTGATTATTTCGTAAGCGGTGGGAAAATGAGATACGAATGACCTGATGTCATAGACACATTTATTAACAAATGGTCTAGCTCCGCTTTGACTAATTTAACCGAGATATAGATCCCAACAATTTGGAATAGTCAGAAAAGATTTAACACCCTCACGTCTCCCTCTCTTACTGACTGACCCCGGACACAACAGAAGGTAGCGCTAAACCCAACAGGGTTGTCAGTTTGCATCAGGATGCAAAGCCCTCGGTACTGCATTTGGATCTATGCGCATATATATATATATGTGTTTAGTAGAACCCTATGGTTTACCTATCGACCATCCCCTTTACAGTGCACTCCATACCATTCCACTGTAAGCGTGCAAGAGGAATGGGAGCAAAACCGACCACGACAGTCAGATATATAGATAGAGCGAAAAGTCCTACTGCTATATCTTCGTATTTCTACCTCACTTGCTCGCTCTCTCATCCACTAATTCCTCTCTTGCTTCACCATCCAACAGCATTCACCAGCATCAGCATCAGCAGCAGTACTATAGTAACAGCAACACCAAAATTCACGTCACCCATTCTCTGGATGTATATACGCGAACCACGAGTGCTCCTAAACGTGTGGCACAAAAGCCGCACCATCACCACCCATCAACCCCCTTACGGTCGCATCCCTTTGGTGCTGGAACGCGCCTCCTCCGCGTCGTTGGTGCTTGGAGGGTTTTCTGACAGCAAATCGATCGAATAGTATAATTTATACCACCCCTGTGTTGCCTACCGGCCGTTGGCGCACCCCTGCGTTCATCGTTTCACCCTTCGACTCCACTTCGCCTCTTGTTCCTCACTATACCACACACACGAGCGCGTCCTCCTCCTCCCCGCACATTGCGCTATCACATGCCCCCTGAATAGTCATCGCACGAGTATTGCATCCGAACAGGGAGCAAAGTGGAGTAGGATATGGGGTTGTGGGTGGCAGCGATAGTGATGGTGGATATATAGTAGAGGGATGACCATGCTAGCAGCAACTAACAGTGGTTTGCAATGACGCTGTGTGCGATGTGCGGGTGTGCATCGAGTGGATCACACAAGGGGGTAGAGAAGGAGAGGGCGAAGAGCGCACGTTGGTCATCACCGAGCCCGAATGGCGTTCAAACTCGTATATAGTATATACATATATTTCCATGAGGTACCAGAGGGAGAGAATGACGAGAGAGGGTGCTTGTCACTCTTCAACTGGGCTCTGCCCAGTATTTACGGCCATATTCCTATATGCATATATATTCAATGTATGGTTTGTATATGAGTTCACGGGTGTGTGTATGTATAGTAGCTGGGCATTTGTGGCCAGGGTTAATGCGTGGCTTCCATTTTCCTAGTGTTTATATATATGTGTATAGAACCCGTTGGTACTACATCGATTTCTTCTCAAAACTCAGTTTCATTTCTTTTTTAATTTTTCACAAATTAATATCCACACAAATTTTAAACCAAAAATTTATACCAACAACCCACGAAATTTTCAAGAAAGTACAATACATTCTCATCTATTTTCCATTTTCCACTTATTCAGAATTGCTCAACACCACAAACGTTTGATCAATAATAGTCATTTTATTCTCGATTCATTTCAGTGTGAAAATTGACACATATCTACAATCATTCTTTGAATTCACCATTTGTCTTTTCATTCTTTTTTAAGTGTATATTAATCAGCATTAATGAATGATACCCATGAAGTTAAAGTAAATTTTACTATCATTAAATTCTCCATCTCAATTAGCGTTAACTCATTGGCCACCGAAACATGATATTGGGACGCGCTCCAATACAATATCAGCAACTATTGAAGCCATTTGGATTAATTACATTTCAGACTGTTAGAGATTGTTGGGAATTAGCTACTATCATCAGCCCATTCACATTTGCCCTTTCCCTACATTTGCTCTTCACCACCTCTTTTCCCCTACCACTTCGTCACATTCCGCGTGAAGTTTGATATGATTGTACTATACTCTCTTCTATATACATTTCCATTTAATTGTACATGTCGCATATTTGTCACTATACGCATGTCCCTTTGGTTTCGAGCAGTTTCAATTCATCGTTGCTCTGATTCATGTTTGTCCATATTCATATGCATGCAAATCTCGATATGACTTGATGGTTATGAGCCCTACATTGACTCAATAGTCCTGAAGATAATATCCAATTACGATTATGTACAGAAATTTAACCATTTGATATTGGTCGGCTTTTGTATAATTGCCATCGATCATTTAATAGGGTCTCATTAATTATTGTTTTTTTTTTTTCAATGGATCTCTGGTGTCTAATTGTGATTTTATATGCTTTGTGGTGAGTTAATAGATATGTTGGTATGAACTCATGTATATCTAGTAATCACTAAAATTTATACGATTGGAATTATATAGATGAGTGTGGGAGGATTTATAAATCATTGAGGGCGTCATAGTGCGATTTGTATCCATTGACAGTCAACACCTCATATGCACCCGCACGTAACCTATTCATCATGTGTATGTACATCTAGTTGAACAAATACAAATAAAAATAGTGGGATGAATTCATACGTGCGACTAAATGCAACTGAATGTGTCATATATAACTCAGATCATCCTTTGTGCATGTACACTCTTGTCCATGATAGCGAGTGGTTGTGAATAAAAGTGTGTATGAGTAGCGATTGTGGGTGGAGCTTGTTTGGCATCATTCCACGGATGTGTTGAAGAGGTTTGTGCGGGTGTGGCGCCATCAAAGATGACGTTGCCATGAGAAAGAAAAAGTTTGAGTTTTATTGAGGAGGAATGCAGTGGCTCATGTTTTAATTCTATTGAGAAACAGGTTAACTTGTAATTCCTTCGGGCAAAAATTGCGATATTTACTTTTAGATTTGTTTTAAATAAATATTGAAGAAATGTTGAATTTATTAATTTTACAGAGATGTTCACACTCGTGTGCGTGATTTGTCTGCATTACATGTTGATAGTCAAAATGACAATTTTATCAAGAGCGTGAGAGCATCCAGGTGAAATTATAAAAAAAGTCTCGACTGTATTTATCATTTCCCCCGGTAATTATCATGGATATAAATTGGGCACGGTAGGATAGGACTCTCTCTGCCTGCAAAAAGATATACATAAAGACCGAGGGATGAAAATGGTATGGTGAGAATGGCAAGATATGAGGGTGTGGGAAGGGTTGGTCGAAGCGGAAGATGAGAGCGTTAGTACAAGGATTATATGTTGATATATATATACTGCGTGCTTCACTCGCGCGTCTGTCGTCTTTCAATTTTAATTAAAGCAAGTTTCGGAAAGGGAGCATGAGCGCATTTCACCGATGACGACTCCACGGGGGAGAATTTTTAGCTAGGGGTTATATGCAGTTGTTGGAGGTGATGCTGACTGGTACTACTGTTAACCCTCCTGTGAAAACAGATGTCCAGTTTTTTATATATACCTTGCAAGTTTAACTCGACGTTTGTACATTTTTTTTTTTTTCCATATATCTTTTTATATATCTTTTTTCTTTTTGCATTCAACTATATTCACCTTTTACACCACGCTCATCAACATTTGCTTCGCTTTACATTGAACTGAAATTTGAGACGAGTATTAGATGCTCTCTTATAAAGTATAGAAAAAAGTTTGACCATGAAAAAATAAATAAATACAATTAAACAGTTTTGTATGATAAAAAACGAAATATGTACAATAACATTCACATGGATGTGTATTGTACGTTTTAGGTGTTTGAATTATTTTATTGACATATTATATCCAATTGAATATGTCAAATGGCCCGCCAGAAACATTTTACAGAGGCATTGCCACCTACATCCCTTAAACTCCATTTTTAGTAAATATAATAAGTAGCTAACAATTTATAGGTGATATTTGGCTTTTGAATATCAAAGTGTTCCAAGTAGAATATACATGTGTGTAGATGCACAAAAACAAAAAGGGGGACAAGCGTAACACACTTTATCGTGAATTGTACTATGACGCATGCAGAACGTTACTGCTGGTGAAGCGTGAGGAGCCAGCACGTTATGCACCCCCCACAAACTATCAAATTTAGGTGTAGTATATATACATATATATATATATATATATATATATATATATATTTATATGTATGTGTATGTGTGTTTGTACGGTACTTGACGATATTCGGAATTTAATGCGTTATGGGGAGAAGGGTGAGAGTATGGGGAACCAAAGCACCGTCATATAACCCTCCCCCTTTATTTCTGTTTGAGGGGTGGTCTATATGCACCCCACACGTGGCCAGGTCGATACATGTACATAGAAGCGCAGCATTCCACTCGAGGCAATACAGCCCACATAGAATTTGTATATACATGAACATCTATTTGATCAATTTTCATTCCTCGTCCCTTTATCCATTTCATTTTCAAATTATTTTTCATCTCTTTGTGTTCAATAATAATAAAATTTGGTCCACCTCTTATAAGTTATTCATGCAAAAACGAACTCTCAGATCTTTGACTGAGAAAATGTACTATCGAATTTTACAAAACAACCAACATTATGGTCCAATAAACTTTCATAATTTTCAAACATCTCAATTAACATTATTGCCACATCCTCACTTCTCTATCACTTGATGAAAAGTTTCAACAGCATACTATGACATTTTATCGGAATTGATTTATATATCATACTGTTTAGCAAAAAGCATGAGGAAATGTTTACATCGAAATTGATACGATGGTTTAATCGACGAATTACTTACAAATTGGGTACCACATAGCCCTCGCTCTCGGCATTGCCATTCGTTATCATCGGATCGGCATGTAAAAAAACGTAAAGAAATAACCAACGAACGAATAGGACAACTAATGAAGAGAGAGAGAGAGAGAGAGGGAGAGGCGAAGTCACATGCCCGTAGGTTAAATCGTATGCATCACCATGGCATCAATGCAGATGCGAACGTAGAAATCAGAAGGACAAAGTCAGAGGCAGAAGCAGAGCTGGCGCAATATATACATATACTGCAAGTAAATGAAAGAAAAATGCTGGGAACGAGGATGTATCCCATCCCTGGAGCATTTAATCCGTAACTTTGGCATTTCCATTCCTCTATAACGTGGGAGAGTGGTCGTGCGCAAAGAGATGGGAAGAAGTAGGAGAGGATGAGAAAAAAAAATAGACCGGGTGAGGGAGAAATAGTCTGATTGAAGGGATGAAAAGCATTCTCTTTGGTTTTCCACGCGCGACAATAAGTTTTCCCCGATGCAGGCCTGTCAGCGAAGACACAATTGACGCGCCCTTGGGTCCACCTTCCTTTTCCTTTCTATACCAACATCGATACATGTATAATGTATATACCTATATATAATTCGGATGTAGTGTATGCCATCACCATCACAACCACACATACACCACGCACTCTACTCTAATCGCGCGGGCTCATCCTATTCCCTGTATGCCGTGATTGCACAACCCGAGGGTGATGTTAGGGTGTACGTGTATATATATGGATGAGCTCACGCGCGAGGCATTGGGATTTGTTCTCTCCAACCTAACCCTCTTCCCCATTTTCTCTTCTCCTCGCGTCTCATCTCTCCTGATGCTTTTCGACCTATATTTATATGTACATTCGCTTTTGTAGATAGTACACACTATACATACATGCACCCCTCAAAACAACGTCTTGACGTTCCACCCTCTAACGTTTATCAACAAGACGACAAAAGTTATATTCAACTAAGGAATAAAAAAAAAGTTATATTTATTTTTGTTGAATAAAATTCTCGTGCGTATACGTTATACCTATTTTTTTTGCCTTCACTTCGAAGATCTGAGTTTGCTCTAGATTTTTTTTTTATCATCACTCTCTTTTCGTTCTTGTGAGAGTAACATCCCCTTGACCACAAAAAATGACTCGTGCAGAACCCTCGTCCCCGATTCTCTCGCGAACCAAGGTAATACTTTTTTTTTTCGTTGATAGAAGGTTGCCATATACTGTGGATGGTTTTGGTAGTGGTAGATGTAGTCAACTCACCCACTCGGTGGGTGGTTGAGTTTCTCTATCTAGCGACCTCTTTCCTCCCCCCTACGATCGTAGATTGGCGCAAGGGTGGATAAGAGACGAGGTGGAGTGTGTGAATGGGATAGGGAATGGCATATACTATCTGTACAGGGAGAAGCGAACCCTCCTATAACTCTAGCCTCGGGGGGGTTATAGGGTTCGTGAGGGAATGAAAGAGGGTGGATAGTGTGGGTGCTGGGGCAGAGGGATATTACAGACAGGACGCCGAGATATCCAGTCCACCCCTTCAGAGGGGGTGGTGAGCATATAGAAAGGAAAAGCGAGCTGCGCTTCGGCCTCGGGTTATAGCGACAGATATAACGTTACGCACGGGTGTTCAAGCGGTGACTTGAATCTCAAATGTTATTTCCATTGGCCTATTTTCAAAAATAACATTTTATTTATTTCGCCTCCTTTTCTTTTCACGCCAAATGAGAGATTTGCCGACGAGGATGTGGTTCATAGTTGAAGCAATCCCATAAAAATATCCTGCGCAATTTGTATTGGGATTCATAATTTGAATAAACATGATCGATTCCTTTGTTAATCATAATCACTGATATTCATGTTGAGTATGCCAAACTGATTGATTATTCTTCAAAATAAATCGTTATTTTATGGTAAAGCTATACTTCAAAGTTGCTATTCGTCATCATTAGAAAAATCAATGATCAAAATTAGCAATGATTTTTCTGCCAACATTGACACTTTTATAAATTGATATTCACGTATATCCAGTATTCAAATAATAATTTAATATTTTGGCGGGTTGAAGGGCGGACGATTGTGAAACCGTGTGTCGCATCCCTAATGTCTTCCTGCCCTATGGAAAATGGAAGCCAAGTTTTCGCGGCTCTTAAAGCATTTCATCTTTCCCATGCATAACGACCTTCCCTCACCAATCCCCCAGAGAGAACTACCGAAGCTTTCTCTTTTCTTCGCGCTTCGTTGAAATTCCCACTCCACTGCCACTACCATTCATCCCCTGCGAAATCCCCTGTATACTACGGCCGAGATGCCTAATCATTCTACAAAGTTTTAACCCCTCTCGCTAATTACTCGGTGAGTCGGTAATGAAGAAAAGTGAATCGCAAAAATCGATGAGCCAGACGAGCTTTCATTGCGCTTTCTTCGGTCGCACATATATATATATATATATAAGATGAAACACACCCCTTCTTCAAATATCTTCATCCCTTTTTTATTATTTATGATTGATGTTTAGAGGACTCAACTTGTACTGCAGTAGTCGAAAGAATTATAGTATAAAGAAAAGGCATTCTTTTTCTCGTTTGTGTCTTCACAGGAAAAAAAAAAAAAAAAAAAAAAGAAAAGGAGATTGTGTATGTATGTGCGGACGTTTCTTCACAAAGTCGTCGTGGATATAACTGGGGGATGAATCAGTGCTTCTTGGACCGCACTGGACGTAGCCACCACCCACATTTCCACTTTGCCTCGGCAACTCCCCCTCACCCTAAAGCCATCAGAGTAGAAGAGCAGCGCAGAGTAACCCTCTGGCCTGAACCTTCATCAACGGGTCTGCCGACCCCACCTTTATCAAGAACCCTCCCGTCAGCTCAGAGCTCCTTTCACCCCATCCAGAGAGCTACATTGCTGCTTTCTCCCTGTCGCCCTCACCCTCACACCCTCTCAATCTCCCCTTTTTCCTGAGAAGCTTCTACTACCAAAGCTATGTATTTGGTATATATACATGTGTGTGTGTGTGTATGTGTGTATGTTTATGGATGTATGTATGTATATATATATGTGCTTTCTCACTTGCTCGAGTTTCCTCTTCGTTCTCGTATAGATTCACCTCCCTTCCGCACTTTCTCTCAGAACCCTAGATTAACGGAACCCTTCCGTCAGAGAAAAAGGGAGCCGTTTCGACTCACCTAGCGTGAAGGTGCTCTCTTGCACGAGGAAAAAATGAGAAAGAATGAAAAGGAAAGGAGGGAAGAAAAAAAAATGAGAGAGTGGAAAAGAAAAAAGAAAATACGACGTCAGAGATATCGGACAAAGGCGCAAGCAAAAAAAGCTCCAGCTTCGCGAGCTTTCAGTGAAGAACTATTTTATCCTCACTTTCTCCTTGTCAAAAAGGAAAGATGGGCGTACATGTTTGTATGTGTATATAGCTATGTATGTATGTATTCATGTATGTATGTATGTATGTATGTATATCAACTCAACAAACTCATGAACAGTGACGTTCAAAAATATTTCAATACCTGTATTTCTATGAGTTCGTTGGAAGGAAAAATGCACCTGATAATTCCACATACCATCACGTCGAAAGTTTTGCATTATGTGAAATCAACATGTCAACTCGGAGAATTTGGAAAGAAATATCAGCTCCGATTCTATGGCAATGACGTTTGCTTTCAATGAAAACCCCTTTTAAAAATGTCATACGATGGCTCACTTTAAAATCCCTTTTAAAAGCTCAGCTCCGCGTCGGGCATTAAATTTGCCTTTTATAAAACAAGAAAAGATGGAGCATAAAAAATAGTATATGAAATTTTCGTATGGGAACATTGGAAATAACAGTATTATATGTTAAGGTGGTAAACATCAAGACCCAGTGAGTGATTTATACTGTCAGTATAACTTCAATGAACATTTCATTGCTATTAGGACTCAGAGTTCGAGACAGCGGTCCAAATAGATTGCGATCCATTGGCTCCAAATACACATTCATAAATGAGAATCACAATGTATGCACACGATATATGCAACAGCAAACCCAACGCACTACCCTTTTCTTGCACGTTCTCTATCCATATGTCGCCAATAAATGTCCCAACGATATATATGACAACATGATGTGACTGTCCTTTAGGCAATCAGCACAAATGCACTTCGGATGCGGCTTCCTAATTTTCTTAACGATACCATTTCATTAAATGCCATAATAACATCGACGTAATTCTCCACTATGAATCCATACATATCCATGTAACCGAATACCGTGAAGGGATATGATAAACGCTGGCGTTCTATAATCTATACACATTCTGAAATTGTCTAATTGCAACGACTATCTGCCAATCCTGTGCGCGTTGAGCCGTCACACCGAGAGGAAGATCAAGTCTCATACGTACACACTAACATATTTATGTGGATAGAGAGAGATATAGCAAAGTTCTGTGACGGGATATGCGTTCGAGGTGTATATTAGCGCGTTCGAGGTTGTATCTAGCTGCTGATTATGTCCAATTTCATAGTGGACGACGTCATAGAGAACGAGCAAGTACTGACGAGTCAGTCCGCAATATATATATGTGTGTGTGTTTATATGCCTTATGTGCACTTATATGATATGATATATACCTTCTACATTGGAGTCTATATAGCAATGGTACATGGAAAGCCACCATAAATGGGTAGATAGCTGGATAGGGTCATGTATAAGAGAGAGAAAGAGCGATAGAGACAGAGAGTTAGAGGGTGTGAGAAGGAGTGAGGTAGAGAACGTGAGTGGTTAAAGGGTGGAAAAGGGGGTGGTAGTGGCACAGTGGGATAGAAGGTAAATGGGGGTGAGATGGTGGATGAGGGTAGGTTGAAGAGGTAAAGGGTGAGACGGGAAATAATGGGGAATGAGGAGAATGGAAGTGGCAGTGAACGTTGCAGTGTAGGGTGGATAGAGGTGTGGTTGCTTTAGAGGTGCGTTGAACCCAACACACAGGTAGCTTGACATCAGCGTGCCTTGTCCCATTGAAACGTGCGAAATCCATGCGTAATCCACATGGGGGTAATCTCCCTCGGTACGAGAACGTTACGTTGCCTGCAGACGGGTATATTCCTGTCTCTTTATACACCCACACAACATGACAACCCCACGCTTATATATATAGACTAATGGAAGGTATACATGTATATATCGTGTGCATATGTGTTTGGTAATATTCGCTGCAATATCCCTCAAACAGATCAATTTCAATTGTAGATATATTTCAAAATTTTGTGTTAATGTTAATGGAAAATTTTTGATAAAAGACCGATAACACAGATAAATTTTATTCTCAATTCAATGAATACGCTAATCAATGCCAATGATAGGTTTTGTCGAACGAATTAATTCTTTATCGCTGGGATTCGGTGAATATTGATGTAAATTGACAAACCTTTTTTTTTTTTTTTTTCATGTGCCTGCACATTTATCGTAGTTAATTTGGGTTGCAAAATGATGAAGTAGTTGTGATTTTGAATAGTGATTTTTGAAAGTATCAGTTGAATTGTCGTATAAAATTTATTTAATTTAAATTTTATTTTTAATTTATCATAAGTTTTTTTCAGTTATTCAAACTATTACATAAAGAAGAATAATCATCCGATCGATGAAAATGAATATGTACTATGTTCCTCATCCGATTTCCTAATGACAACTCCTTCACTTTTTGTCTATTCTGAATTGATTAGGAGCTATCATAGGCAAATACGCTCTATACAGATTCGAGAAATAAAAAGAGGCTTCAAGTAGTCCAAACCTATTTTTTCGAATTGAAGATTGCAATCAGGTTGTCGAAATAGCAAAATTCGTAACATCAGGAAGTCATAAGAAAGAGAGAATGTACTATATGTTGACCACAAACATAGAGATAGAACGGAAATTTTGATTGATGATAATCATCATCTGTGATCCGCATATTACACTTGTAAATTTGTACGTTTGTCTATATGCAGAGATGTAGTTGTTCAATATTCCATCTCACCCAACCCACGCGATATTGAACGAGTAATTCCACGATAACGCGGATAAATGATAGCAAGAGGAGTGTCCCATCGCACAGGGGATCGCTTATACACATAGCCAATGATACGGGCCAATGGGAAAATGTATACGACAATGTTACATTTTCAGTTATAAATTCAGAACACAATCATGCGTGTACGCATAAAATGCAGATTAATTACAACTTTTAAAAAATAAATTCTCTACGTAAGTTTACTGATTGAATCAAACAGGAAGAGATATTAAACACAACATATATCCTACACAGTTCTCGAGCACGAAAAGTTAAAGTGAATCAACTTTTATAAAGATACAAGATGCAAAACAGAACTTTGCCTCAAGTCGTGTGCTATATTATTCAAAACCGTTATATTACAGAGGGGTTGCTCCCATGGGAGATTGTTGCGTAACTAATATGTCATCAATAGACAAAACATAATGAGTGGTAATTCCACTTGAATCTAAACTCATGTGATACATTCGTATAGTATTATTCTTCTATTTACACTGGTAGAAAATCAATCATTTAAAAATGAAAATCATCGCTCTTCTTTGACACCCTGCTCCAATACGATATATATATACATATATAATTCAATTCACCACTATATTTCATTGTGTACCTCGTGTGTTCAAAACATGTTCCACGAAAATTCAGCTAGAATCAATAACCAATTACAATGACGCAGAGGGTCATCAATAGTATGTCACATGAACATTTTGAAAAAGAATGAACAAGGCTCACATCTCTTCCTATGTTTGTATCATTATATTTAATCTTTGACTTGACAGTTTTCTGTGATAAAAGGTAATTCTTCAGTGTACCCAAAATGCTTAGATAGACGAAGGTTTCGGCTTTAGCATGAGAAAAGTGGGTAAAGCGGTTGGGCACTGAATGCTTTGGGGAGTTGGGTATAGTTGATATAGCGACGGACTTGGCCCTGGATATGCGAGCTCGAAATGGAGAGAGTTGGATGGCTAGGTGGACGGTAAATGTTCGGAGGGTGAGGATATGAGGGTGACGAAGGTATACCAAATAGTTGAGGGTGGGATAGAGCAGCAGTACTACCACCACCACCACCATCACCATCATCAATTGGTAGCAGTAGCAGCACCAGCAATAGCACCACTAGGTTGTTTGTGTGTCAGCCGCGTTGAAATACTCTATATATATACGTTCACTCTGACCATTCCCTCTATTTCCCACTCAACTATCTCATACCAACGTTGGTGGCTATAGGCGCACACATCCTGCCCTCACCCTCACTTCCATCACTGTTTTCTCTTTGCCCTATGTATTCGGACCTCACACATATAAACATTCTGTATACCCACATATGACATTATGTAATACTAATACATAGAGAATATTGTGCTTTACTCTGCACGCACAGGAGCAAAAGGGAATGTATAGAGAGGAAGAGAAACAGTGTGTGGGAGAAGGAGATGGCACTGATCGCGTGTGCGTGTGTCGTTCAAGGGGTGGCAAAAGGCTGCTCTTAACCATCCATCCCTCTGATGGAAGTACTGTGTGATATATATATATATATATATATATGATGGTGTTCTGGGTTGAGTTGAGCGCTCACATGGCTTACGATTTACAGAGAGACAGGTACCCTATGAAACACCGTCACATATATACCATTGTGTCTGTGAGTACATACAGACATGACGCTGTTGGGAATGCGCTTTGTGGTTATACACTGGCATTATGTGATGCAGCACATTCACAAGGATGTATTCGCTCATGAGTGTGTGAGCATCTGTATGGACAGTTGTGTTTGTTTCTGCATATATATGCAGTGAAATTAGAGTGTTTACTTGTATGTGGACTTTGAATATTAGGTGGACTCGCATGGATATACTTTTGCTATTATTATTGTTATCTATGGTTTTTCTCTTGGTTTAGATTGGGATTGTACTAGCAATACAGATTCGTTGCGTATTGAAAAACATAGAAGAACATGTGGACAGAATGATAATAGGGTTATAGAGAACGTGGGGTGGTTTTCATCGAACCTGATTTGTATCAAGTAAAATGAGAAACGAGTTTATGTTTAATAGTAGATTGGTGAGTCAATAAAAGATATATGTTTGGTCAAAAATTATTTTTCATCGAATCCACGATAATTGTATTGAATTGGAATGTTTTTTCATTTTCTGCAAATTATTTTTTGCCTCATTCATGAAAGAGATAAAGAGAAAAAAAGAATTGGCAATAAATGATGCGTGAATGAAAATTTTTGCAGCTTGCATCAACCACTGAAGATTGCATATCAGGTATATATTTCATGTTGTATATACATGTACACATATATAATATATATAAATATATGCACGTATATATGAATATATAGAACAAAGCGAAAGTGTGTGGATGAATATATATGTGTGTGATGCTCGAGGGAATGAGAAGAAGCAGGCGGAAAAAGGGGTGACAGGGGATATAAAGGTACGTATATATAGACGAAAGGCGAGACACCCTTTTCTGCTTTCCCCTTATTTCTACTAGAGATGGAAGGTATGGCTGAGTGAGACAGAAAGAGAGAGTAAGAGCCCGAGAGCGCGGCGTTGGCTCAGCTGTGTTTTCTGTTCGTGGGGTATGGTTGTGGCGTGGTTGCAGGTCTCTGTCGACGGGCGATGGCGTTAGAGTGGGCGGTAGGTGGGTGGCAAAAGCGTTGGGTGAGAGAGCGAGAACGTTGAAAGTCGGGTGTGGGTTAAAAGAGGAATGAGAGGATGAAGGGGGGCTTTACGAGGTTGGGTTCGTTGGATAGCTGGCAGGCAGGCACGCAAGGGTACGTCGCGAGATCCGTTGGGTGTGGGTGTGGGTGAGGTTGGCCGGGGCAGGAGAGGATGGGATGCTTTGAACTAAGCCGGGGCTAGAGGTATAGTGAGAGAGAAGGAGAGAGAGAGAGAGAGTGAGTGAGTGTACATATATATATATATATATATATACACGCTAGTACTATACAGAAAGGGGCTGCTGAAGGGCGAAACGGGTGCGCTGCTGCGGGGTGAACCCAACGAGAAACTCTACACAGAGAACCATATATAGATATATACATATGTACGTACAAAGGTATGTATGAGAGTGTATGTAGTGTAGAAAGAGGAAATGCAGTACAGTGAAGCTTACGAAGGGTACGCCTGGATACAGAAGGTATGTAGGTGGGTAGTGTTCTTGGACACCAGAACCACCTCACCTAACTGCGAATCCACTGGATATATATATATATATATATATGCCTATATATAAGTCAGTACACATAAACAATGTCAAGGAAAAATAGGGCTGCATCGGAATATTCTACCGTATATTTTTCTTCTATATCATATATATTTTGTTCTACAATATATTGGTGAGAAAAAAAATTCCATCTGAAAATTTATATTTTAATTATGACTTTTCCAAGTGCATAGAACATTGTGAGGTGTTAATGGATAACGTGATATTATTGTTATACTCATATGCAGTAGCACATGGTCGAGGGTGAAGAATGTATGCGGTAATTTTTTAATGAGCACACCGAACTGTATGAGCGATGTTAGTTTTTTTTTTCTATTGAATAGCACATGAATTCTGAAAGGAAAATTCATGTATTTTTATGATGAATGTTCTTTTGTGTAGAAATTAGATGAACAATTTCCTCTTTTTATGAAGTGATGATGTCATATCTGGGGATGGAAAATGAACAAACAACAAATATTTCCTGAACATTTAATACTGAAAGATGATAATCATCATTTTTACAATTATTTCTTCTCCTGAAAGTAACAGTACGCATTTGAATTGATGATATTATGATTGTTCATTTGTAATGCTTTATTTCCGTTCCCGATTAGACTTTTTTTTGCTCATATGGGCCAATAATTTTTTTTGTGAAACTTTATTATTGTACAGCGTCATTTGTTATCGCGGTACACTCCTCCATACTCTTTTCGTATGAATAAGCAGCAAACTACATACTCCATTATACAACTTTGATATGACATATTTATGATGGCATTGAAAAATTACTCTTGTCAACTCATTAATGTGTTATTTTAACGCTCATATTAGTATAGACACGTGCATCAACATCCTCAACACTGATATGTTCCTATCTAGATCATCTCACACGGAAAATCTCTTTCAGAGTGCACATCTAAAACAGTTGTATATAAATTTTGCGTTGAACATAATGCGTTTTTAGTTGTGAGCAATTAAAATTCAGGATTACTATTTAATGCTCAAGGTCGTCTTCCAAGGTGTGTCCTTTATGGATTTTATTCTACGTGGGGGGAAAAACGAAAAAAAAAAAAAATTGGGGGAGAGAAATAAAGAAAGATATCCAAGGACGATGTGAAGCATTCGTGACATGGGGAACTGGACTCCACCCTTCTTTCTCTTCTACTCCATTTTCACCCCTCGCTTATATTGACCCCCTACTACCCTTCATCACGTCTCGTTTCTTTCCCTCCTCATTTTGAACCGCATACACCATAACGTTGGCTTAGTACGCCCGAGCCTTTTTGCAGATTAAATATTCTGAAGAAATATAATATATTACATAGTCTCTCGGGCTGTGTGTAAATGTCCATTAGGGTGCGTCCAAGTATCACTTTTCATCTTTCCGTAATTACGAAATATATTACACTCAATTAATTTACCAAATTCAAAATGCAAATGATTCATTATTCACTCATTCGTTTTATCATCATCGCATTTTGAGCTGTATGTCTTAATTTTTAGGACATGACAAAATTCAACAGTTATACATACTTGAAAAAGTTTACTGTTTTATCTCGGATGAAGAAATGTGTACACAAGTAGCAATACATACCCATCTAAATACATAGTTAAATACATAAAGATAAATACGAAGATATAGAACGGGCGTTGACATGCGGCTCCACACAGCAGACAGACAGTGTTGGACCAAGAGATACTTCACCGAAAGGGATCGGCCAGGTCGAATCCCGTGGGTCGGTTGCTCTCAACCCTCAGAATCCGTCCTCTCGTTGGGTCCGAAACGAACCAACAGGGAGAAAGAAAAGTGATGGTAGAACGAGTGGGTAGGTTTGTGGGTGGGTAAGTGCGAGTGGAAGGTAAAGTGAAGGCAAGAGAACTTCCTCTAGAAACCACTAGCGAACCCTGGCAACGAAACTGGGTCTCGTCAACAGTTCATGGTGTCTCAGTGGTCTCTGAGTTAGGTACGGAATCTCTAGACATTCTTCGAATCAATACAAATAATTTATAATATTAATTAAATTATAAGTCTGTCGAGATATGTGAAATCCACAAGGGCAGTTAATTTCTATTTAATAAAAAATCGATTCTTTCATTTTCTCGATAGTTTTCACCCATTCTCAATGGAGGATAAAATATTGTTTCGTTTTACTGTCAGTATCTACCCACCACTATATTCAACTAGGATATCTCTCGGTTAGAATTTCTTACCGCAAAGACACCCTTCGCCTTTGCCATTGGTATACAAAAGGCAGACAGTACCTATTCCACCCAAGCTCTATATACGAGTCCAAACACTCCCTCACTTAAACCCATCTCTACATAGAATATACTCGACAGCTTTGCACTTCTACGGTACACGAGAAGCACGTCTACAGTTGACTGACTTACTTTCCTCTGTTGCAAACACATATCTACCAAACATTGACGCGGACTATTCCTTTGCAGTTGTGCGCTATGCTCAACAAAGACATGTTTAATCAGATCACATAATCTACTAATTGTCAGAATGAACTCTAACGTTTTATTCATCGATCTGTATTTCTTATTTATTTTTTCCTACCACAAGTTTTATAAAATTACCGCAGTTTTCAATAATAGTGAGATTTCATTCTCATAATGTTATTCATCGATAAAAATATAGAATTAAAGGGAGAAATTTGTGGCAACACAAAAATTGAAATTGCAGAGCGATTTGTATGTGTGTGACACCCTCGAACTGTTAAACATGAATTTTTTTTTTTTTCCATATATACACAAATGTATATACTTTAGTTCTTCCCCTACGTTGCTGAAAAAAAAGAGAAATAAAAAAAAATTGTTATGTTTCTATAGAATGTCAGAGTACAATATATTTCCACGCATGATCTGTCCCACAGGGCACAACAAGAGAATATGAATTCTCTGACAGTTTTGCGAAGAATTACAGTATACCACGTGAGTCAAGAGATAGAAGGAGAAGAATATAAAAAAGAAAATCGTAGATATTTTGACTGAATCGTTAGTGTCATATGTATTATATACTGTCACACCCTGCTTTTCACGTGTTCCACATACGATACCACATACTTTCTCATCAATCCCATACTTATGGACATCAGTGTTATTCATAAAAGTTGTGACTTTTATCATTTTCTTTCGTGCTTGATGTTTGATGAATTGAATAAGAATCATGGGAAAGGCTTCAACAAGGCTTAATAGTAAAAAATAAATATTTTCAAACTCTCAACGCATTTTTTACTAAACACCTGTCTCAAACTTTCTTTGTTATCAGGAATATCAGATATAAAAATTGTAACTTTGAATATTGGAGCTGCCACCTCTTTCGAATTGGGGCCAAATGATAAGATGTGGTATTTCTTTATCTTCTTCTACTGAACCTAATATCACAAACAAATTTTCCCCTAGTTCACCGGCATGATTTGAGAAGTAGAAGCAGTTTAGACAGGTTCTTCAAATATGTAATGGGAAAATTCATAATCTTGTTAACGAACCTTCACAAGTATATGTATTTAGGAAAACTAGTATATATATATGAAGGTTGAAATGACGAAGTAGAAGTTGTGCTTCTGAAGCAAAGTCATTGTTTGAATTTTCCCAAAGTATGAGCACCACTGACGAGCGTTCGCCATGTTGGCGAGCATAGCTCGGTTGAGCTTTTGCTTGTGGACGAGGAAGGGGGCTGTTTCCGGTACTGGAACGGCTCGGGGTGGTAAAGGGGACAGGGCAGGTACATCTAGATAGTATATATGTACCGTTGTGAGCCAGGCCCTCGCCCTCGTTTCACCCTCGCACTCCTCATCCACCCCAGTGAGGTTTGTGTGCGGGGGAGCTTTGCGAGAGGGAACCCACCCAGGGGGTGGATATAGCCTGTGTGCAAGAGGCGTGAGAGGGTAGGAAATAGGGTCGAGAGAGGGTAGAGAGGGTGAAAGCTGTGGAGCAACCAGAGTAGTTGAGAGGGTGCGGGCAAAATGGCCGACCGACCCGAAGGTACAGAAGAGAGAGCATCCTGGTGTCGTAGAGAGAAATCCTCTTGGTCTTCTCTTGTACGGACATCCCACAGGCCCTTCTGAACTTTCGTCTTTCCTTACAAGCGCTCTGATTCAAGGACATTCAATATACCCCCAATGTCCCTTCAACTATAATATATCAACGTATATACATGAAATATACTTTATTATATACTAACGATCACATGTTTCAACCTCCACATATATATTTATATATATATATATATATCTACCGGCATCCAGAATGGGAAGATTCTTCCACTTAAACTAATAGGATTTCAATGATATTATATCAAAGACATTTTTAGTATTGAAACGAAACTAAATATGAATTTGAGACAGAAATCAAATTTGCAACATCTTATGTCAATCAAGACTTTGTTCATTTTTCAATTAGAATCATTAATAGAGTTGAAAGCCGAAGATATGTGATTTGATCCGAAGTGTTTTCTTTTTCAATCGAACATTGAAAACAAATACGATTGATTCAATTCGAATAGATGATAAAATGATTACAAAAATTGCATTTGTTAAAGACTATGTTGAATCAAAATTGATTAGCATATTTTCATTTTAACTCATAAAATCTTTATTACATACTATTACTACTGTAATAAAATTGTCCACGTACTAATTTCCCATTCGCGCATCAACTCTCGATTTACCCTATTTTAGCTCGAGGGAAGGTGGTATGATATTCATTCTATCTTCTCCTTTCTTCTTCCATGCAAATATATATTTTTCCCCACTCAAACACACCGTGGAGATCGTGGCAGTAGATGGAAAACAACGAGGGTTTGAAGCGCGACGCAGTAGTAACACTGTATGTAGTATATATTGTATACGGTGCGAAAACGAGTGAAAAAGAAAGAGACAGAGTGATATCCAGCGAGAGCGAGGGTGAAAATAATGTTCTGTTAAACAATCGTGTCATCGTTCTGTTTGTCTACCCGTGTCGTAACACCACATTTAATAACGCACGAGCTTTATAATATAATAGTATTTCTCACTTTAAACAACAGCATTATTCCTTCATTCATTATAATTTAATTTGTGTAAATATCACCACTGCCAGTCATATTATTTAAACGTTTATATTAGCAACCGCTGTCGCGAATAATTATGCCTGGACTTTGATCAAGAAATGTATCTGTATGTTTTATAATTGTGTATATCAACTATTCTATCCATACAAAGTTGAATGAATGATTTACGAATCACCCATACTTCAGCGGGTCATTTACCGCATGGATTTATCACCCTCGTTATTCGTATAAAACTGCACAGCGTGTTCCATGATCATATTATACCACTATCATGTCATAATTACAGCACTTCTAATAGTCACCTCATAATATTCTGTGGGAAAAGAAAATATATTATCAGATGATTTTTATTATGATATTTCAGTGTAAATTTCGAGACATCTTTGATTACAGTGTATAAATATATGATGTTCAAGCGAAAACTCATGGAATATATATTATAAAAACAGTTTTTACGGAGTAGCAATACCATTCAACTTTCCTTTTCATCTATTTGTACTAAGTGAATTTGGATTTTTCTTTTTCTTTAGTTTCAGTCACGCAATGTATTCATATATACAAAAAAATCAATGTTCCATAAGACAATTTTTATTTATTTAACACCTCACATCCAAGCTTAGCGAACCCGATACTTTTTCAGCCCGTTATACCTTCACAGCCAGTTGAATAATTGATATTTTGCTCCTGCTGTAAATAGATGGGGTCACCAATTCCATATATATATATATATATATACATATAAAATTAAAGCTTGGCTTTGTCCAACCATCCACATTGCAAGTCCTCCTATAACTAGTCTACCACTATCACCACTACTGTTCACTATACCAACTCTCACCCTTTCCATACCTTCTCGTTCTCGCTGTCTGTATCTTTCTCTTTCTCTCTTTCATTTCCCCTCAATTGCTATCTCTCCCTTTATTCACGTGCAGTTGCGAGGTCTGCACCAGCACCACCGCAACCCCAACGTCACCATACGGCCTGCATATTGTACCTCTAGGTATATTCTGCCACATAGGGGTAGACCTGAAATATATACCTATAGTTGTGATGGTGTATAGTTACACCTACGCAAAAGCCGCTGCATGACAGACCAAGGGTATGAGCTCACTGCTGCAGTCACTGCCATTTCCCTGTCGCATTTTATCTATATTTCCCCCTATTTCTCTGTGCTTTGCCTTTGTCTGTTTACTATATTCTCAAATGTACAATTCATCACGTAAATTTTACATCAATCGGTCTATGGAATTCACTAAATAAAAGCTCAATTATTTTATTTTTCTAATGTGTTTTTTGAAATGGTGAAATATAGAAAGGTGAGAAACTTTTCTACGTGTTTGTTTGATGGACATGTCCAGACTATGGTCTTGCAACCTCACAGTAAGAAACTCACCCTCTTTTTCCTTGGTAAAAAGGATGCCGGACATTTTGCTCACCCTCATAGCTACTATCTGTTGGCCGCGCTCACTAAATCCTAAGCCCTGGGAAAATTCATTGGGGATGAGGTGGGATGATGGCAGTAGAAGAGGAGGAAAAGAGGCGGTGAGCGCCAAGCAACGACAACTCTGTAAAGGATGAAAGGATACCAGAGAAATAATATATATATGTATACATAGGGTTGGATAAGAGTTGGAAGTAGGTTTGGACATAGGGACATTTTGGTATATGAGGAGGGCAAGACAACTCTCCCGGGCGGTATTTCATCCACTCGTGTGAATCCAACAATAAGGGAAAGTGCTCGCTTGCAAAAAGTTGTGGGGTATAGAAGAAAAGAAAAGAGGAAAACAAAAAAATAGAGGAAGAAAGAAGGAGGAACACCCGAGGGCGCTACGAAGACGTCGAGGTAAAAGTTCGTGACTTTTCCAACGGTTCTTGGAAAATTTTTTCTCCATGACGCAGTCAAGACCAACATCCAAACCTTATATGGTTATACGCAAACTGCAAAAATGGTGAATTCAGGCACATTCATTATATTTTTGAATTCTGCAAGGCTCTGCATAAAATATCTATACACATAAAAATTATTTGATAAAAATATGGTAAATTTGATTTCACCTGATTTTGGTACTTGTAATATAAATATATCATTCCAATTCGAGTAAAATAATATTTGATCAAAATGTCAGCATATCATTGGCATCATCACTAAAATAAATCCTCAATTTGTTGCAGATCGAGTAGTGATGCAGTCAACAACAATTGGTTAAGAGTTTCAGTATTCTTGTCAAAACGGCTACTGGTAAGCTTCAAAATTATCATTATTTTCATTTTTTTCATCGTTGTTCGTTCATGTGGAGTGAAATTTCTCTTTGTCGACACATTTATGAAAAAAAATAGGAACAAAACTACACACACAAGAAATATGATAAATCTTGGTAGCTAAAATCGCGAAGTAGATGAAAATATATGCATATATATATATATATACACATACGAAGTTGATACAATCGTGGTGAAGATTCTGTAGAATATCTTTTTGTATCAACCGCATTCAACCCTTATAGCCTCTTTTCTCTCCTCTTGGTTTTTTCTTCGGTTGGATCTCAAAGCTTCCCTGCACAACCCAGTGCTCCATATCGTCGTTTTTTTTTCTTTCCCACTCACCATCACGAATTCTCTCGACCCAGGATGGTGGCCGGCGGCTTCTATATAATTCCAGCTTTTCTCGATCTCACAGAGAGAAGAAAAACCACGCACGGCAGCGGTGGTACGTCGAAAAAGCAACCGGGTGTGGCGAACACGCGAAATGGAAAGAATTTTTCTTCTCATTTTTTTCCCCTCTTTTTTCTCGGGTTATTTTTTTCTTCTCTCGCCTTTTTTTTTCTTCCCATGTATATATGTATGTATAAATGCGTCCGCCCTTGAATTGCACGTCGATCGCGGTAAATTCTGTTAAGTGGCTTCATTCTTCTACCTCTCCCTCTCTCTCTCTCTTTCTTTCTTTATATTTTTCCTTAAAGACATCAATAGACAGCGAAGAAAAAACAGCCACTAGTATGAAGATGAAGGTATAAAGGGTATAGAAAAGAAGAAAGAAATTGAGAACGGCTGGCGAAAGTAAAGTCAAGTACATATAGAGCAGAAGATGGAAAAAAAAGAAGGACACTTAAGAGGGATGATTAAAATTATTTAATTTCCGTGCTTGCTTCTTTTTCACTGGTGCTTTGAACTCGTTTCGAGCGTCGGCTATTTTAAGTTTTGTTTCATAGTTTTTTTTTTCTCCACTAATATTTTCGTTTTATTAATATTATTTTTTTCCCCATTTTATTTTTCATTCGTGCAAAACCACTACGTCGATAAGATATCGGTCGGTGTGACGTCATTGAGCTATTGGGGTGGAGAATCATGAGTCTAAAACCTTGAAAAATAACCCTTCGCCTATATTTATCAGTGCCTATGCCTTTAGCCGCGTTCACCCTCTTCATTTCTCCCCTCATCGTTTTCCCAGAGTATAGTGAGCCGACAGCCGTGCGCCACCATCACCCCCCAACGCTTTTACGTTCTCCCCTTTCAGCCTCTCACGCGCGCTCACGAATTGCCAGGTTTTTTGCCCCGAAGGCGATCTTCAAGAAGGAGGGCGAGAATGTGAGGGTGGGTGGGTATATATGAGAAGGGGACGAAAACCCAACCTAAGAGACTCAAGAGACGACGACGACGTCGGGCAAAGGCTCTTGGAGAATGAAGGCGGCCATAGTAGTTGGTAGTGGTTGGTACAGAGGTCTTGGAAAAGGAAACAGGGGGAATAGGGGATCGTGAAAATAGTCGTAGTGGGTAGTGGAGATACGAAAGAACGAGCAAGAGAAGAGAAGCAAAGGATCCAAGGGGACCACACAGCGGATATAAAGGAAAGAGTGAGGGTGCGCTGCAGCTTGGTATTTCCAACCACCCTCTTTCTCTCTATTTCTTTTTCTCCGTTCTCTTTTTCCTTGGAGGTATATGTATGTGCTTCTAGTATGCTTTTACGTCGCAAATATAGAGCTTGCGTCGTATATGCTTTCTTTTCAACACTTGAAAACAAGGAGAAAAAGGCATCAGGTTATATATAGTATAATAATATAGACAATACTGCAAATATTTCATTCGAATTTTACATCATTTAAAATCATTCAAACTCTTACAGCTCGATATCTCCCTTCTATATAAATTATCATATTCAATCATTCTCAATACAGTTTGAAATCAATGTATAACCCATTACCTTCATCATACAGCATTTTAAGAATCAATTGTTCATTCAGAAACTTTCCCCATCATTTATGACTGAATCTAAACTACACTAACCATTATTGCAGTCGTTGTCTACTAATATATTACGAAATTTTTCATAATTTCGTATTTGCTGATTGGAGATAATTCCTCGTAATTGAAACACCACTTGAAAATGCGATTTTCAAGTAGAGACTTCACCCACTAGACTCATCCAGTTTTAGTTTCATAAACGGCAATAAAATTTGTGCTTCAATACGTTGAAACATATTTAATGTTGATAGTTGTCACATGCGGCAATTATATAAATTCTATATGAATAGAAAATGGGAATGACATAGAAAGTAAAGATGAAAATAGTGGGGAAAAGAAAGCAGCATTGACACGTTTGAGAGAGGGATGGGGATAGAAACGACTCTTGAAAGACCGAAGAACACATCCCTGCTCGACGAGGAACTTCTCCACGCCACTTTCCGCTTCTATTGTGATTTATACCAGCGATGATGGTGGCTCTATACGGGGGCTTTATATAGCGGGGTTTAGGCACAAGGGGATTTTTCACCTTTCTTATATACTTTCAACGTTGTACGTCCGTTGTTTTTTTTTTGTTCGTGGTCCTTCTCGTTGCTTTTTTTCCTCTCCTTCATTTTCTTGTATTTCTTTGGCGTTGTCTCGATCTTCCAGGTCGACAGGATGGCTCTTTCCCCTTTGCGTTCTCTATCATCTCATGCTATACTCCAAATGCCTTGCGATCTTCCGCAAACGAGATTACAAAAGGATTCAGTGTTGGGTTCATATATAGAGCTTGGGACGTGAAGCGTTTGGAAACGCTCTACTCTAGTAGAATATCGTATACGTCGCGTAGCTCAAGAAGTGTATAGGATGAACGTATGCATATATATATATATATGCATTCCCCTATATATAGGGGAATCTGTATAGCAGTACGCATATGAGTAGTCGAAGTGACATAGAACTGAGAGAGAAAGAGAAGAATTGGAAATTTAATTTTCCGATAGTGCACATTGAACAAGTGAAAGTGCTCACACAGATTTTTGTTTTGGAAAGTTTGCACACACTTTTATTTTCATGAGCAATTTTCGTATATGTGTGGATGTATAAATGCATAATTTAAATATAATATTATCATGGCATCAGATATATTGACAGCTAACCACAAATACTAATTACAAGAACAAATTTCACTTATCAACTTTGAATTATTCAATTAGAGGTCATTTGACTTCATCGAAAAGGGAAAGAAATCAACGATAGTCATAACAAGACAATTTAATTTTTTTCCTAATTTTTTATTGCTCAACATGGAAAACAAGACATGTGGAGTTATACGCGTGTTGCGAGCAATTGAAC
Source organism: Meteorus colon (assembly GCA_030523085.1). Classification (NCBI taxonomy): domain Eukaryota; kingdom Metazoa; phylum Arthropoda; class Insecta; order Hymenoptera; family Braconidae; genus Meteorus; species Meteorus colon. Next base: position 90,404 of record JAPYZH010000353.1, read on the forward strand.
AAATTCTCCTGTTTCCTGTATATGGAAAATGAGAAATAATTCATTTTTGACCCTCCCTCACTTTCAAATAACCCTGTAAGATTCATATCTACCCCTCCAATACGGGCGGAGATCTGTGAGATTGCGAGAAAAAGATGCAGAATACGGGAGAATAGAAAGGGGAACACATTTTGATCAGAAAGATTGAGTAGCATAAGAGAGAGAGAGAGAGAGAGAGAGAGAGAGAGAGAGAGAGTTAGAAAAGTTACTAGTAAGAAAGGGATAGTGAGAAAGTCCTCATGAACAGTGCAAAACGATAACATCATTAGTTTAAACTTCGAAATTCGAAATGAAAAGCCTGTGTGGGAGCTTCCCGAGATTTACTCATATGTTTATCAACATATTTTACATGTGCATGTAAAGGCCGTAGGTCAGACAGAAGGGATGTCATGTACTTCAGTAGTGAAGGATATCTAATTAGAGATAAAATACTTTTTGATCACTCCATCGAACCTCATCAAAGTAAAATTAAAATGAAATCCAAAAGTTTTTCCACGAATATCAGTAATTTTGTTCCACTCATGTTCTGTATATTTATTGAATAAAAAATAAAAATATGTCAATAGACACAGCGAAACAAAATATCAATATTGCTTTTAAGCATATAATTCTTCAGCAAATAAAACATGTGCATGCAATGGAACGTGGCAATAATTAAACACGAACTTGTTCGGATTAATTGCTCTTATAATGTTTCATTTTTTGTTAGTGTAATTATACATTGAGAGTGTGTATTGATGACAGCTAGGGTGAAAGTTACCAGCTCCATAATTGATACTCATTATGTCATCCCGGAATGTAATGGCACCAAACTGTTTTTAATTAGTATACTTCATCTCGATTTTAGATATAATTACTCCATGTCTACAGCAAATGTCAATAATAAACTCATACAAAAATCCGTAAATATAGAAAAGCATTTGCAGCGGATGTATATACAGTTTCTTACAAACATATACATATATATAAAATGTACGAATGAAAAGGGGGATCGAGAATAGAAATAGGAGTGAATAGGGTGCAGAGTTAGATAGTTGTGAAAGTATAGGAGAAAGAGAGTTGCTATGTGGAATGAGAAAGGGGGAGTATGCGAGAGTGTTTATGTGTGTAAGGACGAAGAAGGTCGGGTCGGGTGAGCCGTTTCACCGCACCACCCTATATGAAACCAAGTGTCTTCTCTCACTCTAGTTTGCTCGCTCATCCTCCACGTGCGCACAACTCTCTTCTACTGGCGTCGTCGTCGTCGTCGTCGTCCTTTCCCTCCTCATCTCACGATTCCTTTGCCATGGTCGCACACCGCGCGCAAGATGAGACTCAACTTCTCTCCCTGTTGCCTCAAAACCCCTTTCCACTCTTCATTTCTACTCGTCGCCACCACTTCCAAACATTACCGAGTTCGTATAGAGAGTCTTTTGAGGCATGAATCGCAATGCAAAAAAGAGGAGAAAACAGGAAGAGTAATAACTATAGATAGAGACGGTATAGAAACAACACAAAATAGAGCAATGACAAAGATAGAAAGATAAATGAAAATGGTGGAAAAACATAAAGTGAAACAAAAAAACGGCTCTGGATCTGACTTATTAACGTAATGCTAATTTAGAAGATTTTTTTCCTCAAAATGATAATCCATTGAAAGTTCTGGTGACGAGACACAACGAAGGAGTTTCGATTTCTGTGTGAGCGTGCAAAGACACTAAAGCTTTGTCCGATATCAAGGGGCTGCTCTTCTCTTCACTCCCTTGCCTGCCTCTTTCATGTTCCGTACTTTCCAGGACTTTGTCTGATGTTAGCGATCCACCTCACCACCCTATCTGCGCCCCATTTCCACCCGCTCTCGCTCAATCTCTCACTCTATCTCTATCTTTCACTTTCTCTTTTGCTCTTCTGCGGTAGTGGCCAAGAGCCATCTTCGCTATGTGCCTGGAGTATAAGCACTAGAAGGGAGGAAAACCAAGAGGTGGAGGAGCTTATAGCAAACCCTCGCTGGTAGATCCGAGAACTAAGCTATATGTATATGTATATACGCGTGATGGTGGCAGAGAAACTACGAGGGAAAGGTAAAAGGACGGCTGGAAAGAGCTAGGGGCTAAGGGAGACGCAGCTACAAACCCAGGCGGTTCCATCCCTGGGCGATATTAATTTCTGGACTCTCTGTATCCTGTTTCTTCTCATTTACCGCGCCATTCTACGGACCCCAAAAAATTTGTGGAATTTTCCAGTGTCCAATTGAAGAGTGTTTGGAGTTTTTATCATTGACAAACTTTAACATTTTGATTTATTTTGATTTGAACAATCGAATTATGAGTTCATTTTGGAATTACCTCCAATAGTTTGGCCGATAATTGTTGGTGCATACATAAAAAAAAGGGAAAGAATACAAATGCCAGTTTTTCATCTAAATGTTTCGGTAGGATTTTCGCTATGACAAGTTTTCTTATATTTCTGCAGTCAATGATCTTGCAATTGTCTAAGCACGAAATTTCTCCACGACACAACATTAAATCGATTCATCATATATTAAATTGTGGATGATCGATAAAACCCAAGAGAAATATTATGAATCGAAATACCCATGACCCATATAATCACCTCCTTCAATGCATGGAATCAATTCTAATGTGGCCTCAGCTTTAAGAGAGTGTTAAATCCCCAGGGTACAAAAGAAAGGGGAACAGTTATTCTTCAAAAGAATTCAGACACTGCTCTAACAAACAGTCGTGATTCATCTCATATATTTTCTAAACAGAACAAGCCCATTCAAAAATATTTTTCATTATCTCTATCCTATCGCGATATTCTTCCATGTTACCCAGAAATTTGATTGCAACAGCTCTCATCGCCAGTGTACTTTATGAGTTCACAACACTTTTTATTCTATTGAGAGGAAACAAGCAGTCAGGAATGATATGGAATATATCAGTTAGAATGACCAAAAGCTAAAGATTACAAGTTGACTGTACACAAAAGTAGAAGCCCCAGTGATTATGTATATAATAATAATGATAATGTGAAATGGGTGTATTCTAAAATTAGTTTCGACATTGGGACGATGTTCGTGACTTGGCGGAGACCCCGAATATACGGCAAAAGAAACAAAAAAAAATAGTCTGTAGGCATTCAAATGGTGTGAGTAGATGATCACACCGGGCATCAAGGGTACACGGGCTGCAGACGAGGTTTACACGAGTCAAACACCCTCTTACCACTGCTTAAACTGAGTGCTCATTCTCTTTCTCTCTATCTTTCCATCTATACCACTCGCCTTCACTCTCACTCTTTGTTTTTCTTCCTCTCGCCACAGCGAAGGTGCAACAGCAGGATGTATAAATTGTGTGCGACTATTTTAAGATGTTAGGGCCAGTTTATGTGAGGCATTTGGTACTCCGTATGCGCACGCCAAACTTTGTTGGCCATTTTTTATTCTTTTGTATTTACTCTCGTTTTATTTTCATTCCTTTTTGTTTCCCCTTTTTTACATTTATTCATTTTGTCTACTTCAGCTCCATGACTGTTCTTCGTTGAATGTTTATAATGTGGTGACGAATAAATGACTTTACATTACGACCGTTCATTCTTTTTTTTATAATAAAATAATATAATATGAATGCCACTTGTTCTTTGAGCATTCAATCAAACAAAATTTCAACCATTTTACTATCAAAATTACAAAGTTATTCCTGAAAATATAGGGAATTAATTGTTATGCCAATTCCAGAACGTTATCGATCAATATAAGTAACTCATTGTTAACTAACTAGTGTAAAGGATCTGTATACTTTGTCCGAACTTTTATTGCCAGAAGTAGAATTCTCTTAATTCATGTGTTGAATTGGAAAGAAGAATAACGAGGCAGTCACCGTAAATAGATTAAGGAGTGTTGGCTATTGACTTGTCAAATATACTTAATAGGAAAGGGGTAAATTATTTCTTGCATTTTGTGCGATTTACACACGAACCCCATAACTATGCAGAGCGAAATAGTTTATATATACTGCAATCAACATTCAAAATATTCCTGATGCCTACACATGCAGGCAAATTCCAATCGTATATGATATTCCACCGTCTCGACCTCCGACCTTAATTCCTCACGTTCGTTATCGGGTTGATGTGTGTATGTGTGTATGCTGTATGTAGGTTTAATACCCAGCAATTGATATAACTTCACTTTCGATATATCGACAATCATTCAACTCTAATTGCCATTGACGTCGCGAGTGATTCTGAAAGTTGTGTGTACAAATATAAATGAAGTCGTTATCAATTTTTGCCATTCATCAGTCATGCTCTATCATTCTCTTATGTTCGGTTACATTCTACTACAAACTGCGAACTCATGATTATTATCTGCAACATTGTGGTACATATCAATTTCTGTCTATTATCAATAAGTTCTAAATCATTTGTGTGGCTACGAAATCATTTTCATCATCACAAATTTTATATTCATTTCATATTGAAGCATTTCTCAAGCACGTGATCAGGTCGACACGTGTAAAGTAATTAGTTATGGAACGAAACCTTCGAATTCTCAATCGATTGAACTTCTAAAGGATCAAAAGGTAGTGGTTAAAATATTAATATATACCTTAACAGTTGTTTACTAGAGAATTCCTCGTAATAATAACAAAAAACGACTCTTCATTCCTATTTTTGTGATAACTCTATAAAACGAAACTTTGAATTAATTGGCGACATGTTATTATTCATCACATTGACCCATGTATGTGTACACATTGTTTCATAGTTATGCAAGATTATGCTCCATATATATCATGTCAAGCTCAATCAGAGATATTGCTTGTTGATCAAATGGCATGCGCACAAGTTTATACATAGAATTTGATTCGAATCTCGATTTGATAATTTGCATTGGAAATAGAATATCATGTCCATAATACGTAGTCAACATATTGAAATAATCTCAAATCATAATTGGCGCACTATTCACTCATTTTCATGTTTATAATATTTCACATGGGTTAATTATACAGATAAAAAGACCAAATACAATTAAGTACAATATTCATGAGTACATAGGTGTGCACGTATACACTTCAACCAGATATATCATCGATCCCAAAAATAAAAATGAATCAGAAAATTACGTCACAAGTGATTGAAATTTAAATGTTAATCTGAGTAAGTTAAGAAGTAAAATTATATGAACAAAGATATGAAAAATATGAAGGAATTGTAGAAAAAGAATTGGCACGTATACACTCAGGATAAGAATCACACTGTACTCATGCCGATCGCGTACAGTGACTTGGAGAATTTTTATCTGTTATATGCAATGGTGGAGGGGAAGTGGAGAGTCTCTGATCCTTCTCCTCTCGTTCCTTAGCACGTGCAATCGTGCGGAGGGTCCCAACTCTCTATGTATATCACTACTGTGTTCATCCTTTTTCTCTGTCTCATACATGCGCTTGTATGTCATTCCTTTCAGTGCCGCCGTATGGTATTAACGCTGCTGGGAATGCATTAGAGAGAAGTATTTGGAGAGAGGTGACGGGGAAGACGGCAACGTGGACACCATGTGTGCGGACAAGGGCAAGTTGAGAAGGCAAACTCAAGTCTTTTTCATAGCTCGCTCTTTTTCTTCTTATTCTTCGTTCTTCACCTTCGTTACTTATTTGTTATCCTCCTACATACACAAACATCACAATCTCCCTTTTTTCCTCTCCTGTTGTGGCTATCTGAGATTTTATTCTGAGAGCTCCAGAATAACGACTCTCCTTGTCTTTCCTCTTCACATAGTCTCATTCTTACGTCCGCCCATCCATTTCTGATGAATAATAACATCATGGAAATGGGACATGTCAAGCAAAACTCTCCATCAATCTTTAATTCAAATGCACTTACCAATGCGTTGGTTTTGTATTTTCGTTGTTTTCTCATTGTTATTCTAATTTCTCAATTCTATACTTCTACCTAAATATGGACCTATTATCATTTCTCTAATGTCATCTCGCAAATTTTTCTTTCTCCAAATATCACCTACTGAAAGAGGAAAATATTAACAAGACATCAATTTTGATATTGCACATGAGACTGTGTTTTTGACACATAAAAGAAAAAAGATGAAGAAAAAATTAAGAAAGAGAAAAATATCAAAGATATATGCATATATATAGTTTAGATACAGTTTGAGTTTCACTGAAGAGCTTGAGTAAGAATACTCGGGCAGCGGTACCGACGATGAGACGTCCAGGAAAGAGCTCTGTAAGGGGAGAAAAGTGAAGTAGAAAGGGGAATGGAATAGAAGGTGGAAGAGTCGGAGGCGGTAGATGGTAGAGCACATCAAGGGATAGAGAGTGAAGGGGGTACATGACGTAGGGAGAGAACATTCCCCGTTGCGCTCGTATACTGGACTTGGGTTTTTTTTTCTTTCTTTCTTTTTTTTTTCGTGAGAGCCAAAGAGACGAGCATGGTGAGAAGGGCGCGCGGGAAGAGAGAGCAGAAGAAAAACGAAGGCGAGAGCGAGGGAACAACGGAGGGCAGGGAATGGTGCAGAGGGTTGACGGGTAAAAGGGGAGGTAACGCGGGTTGTACAGGGGAGCTGGTCTATAGAACGAGAAATGCAGGAAGGTCGCTAAGGTGGTGGTGCGCGGTAGCGGCGGTAACTCAGAACCCGATGGCAAAGAGGGAGGATAAAGGGGAGAAGGAGGGAGATGGGTTCCTGGGTTAGAGATCCATAGGGGTGCCGAGTAAAAGGGTAGGGGACCACCGCACCCAAGGCTTCCAAGACCCCAGGCTTGTCTAATACTGAGGGGACTTTGTTCATGCACAATCGATGAGATAAAGTGCTGGCCTCCAATGTCCGAAACTTATATATCTATAGTATGTGCTTGTAGTGACTGGACATAATCGATTGACTTTATGTTGACAAAAATAATATCCAATTTCAAGTTTTTTATCCAATGTTACACCAACTCCAATCTAATGATTGAACAGAATTTTTCGTTATAAGATTGTGTATAATCGAAAATTTTATGTAAAGTCGAACAAACATAAAATCACCTAGGCGATAATTCCAACGTTTATGAAATGAATAAAATTGTATTTTACAATACAGAGAGAAATCGATTAATTTTCAAGAGAATAAACATTTATTGACTTAATCACAAATCGATCTGTTGGAATTTCACATACATTTTAGTTAGTTTTGATCGCAGAATTTCAACTTTATGTATACAGCGCAATATAAATTCATGAATGCTATCATATCTATCTTACGTCACGACTAATTTACAATTTCACGTGGTGAGCGGGAGCAAACTGTTGCTCAGTATCGGGTGAGTTGGACTTATCAATTTGAAATACATGCCGTTACTTATATACTTTTTACCCTCTGCAAGATAATACTCCTCAAGTTCAACATCGTACCGTTCAAATCCCACATTTCTCACTCGCATTTATATATTCTCCTGTTTTCACCCCATTATTTTTATCCCCAATACTAAACGAATTCCCCACAATTATCGATTTTTTAGATGTTCATTGATCGTTTCCCCATTGCGTCACCATGACAAAACATCTTCAATTGAACTGAAATTCTGTTACGTCTTTTTACGTTCTAATCAGTTCTAATCAATCAACAATATTCCAAGAATCCCTAACTTTCCAATAAAGAAAAATTTATCCCATTTGTTCGATGACAACAGTGTCTTCCTACATCTTTACACCATTCATCTACCAATTTCGTGGTGGGTGATAAATCCCTCCGTCTCACCATGACATTATTCGCTAATAACGAAATAATCGTTCTTCGTTCTCTCTTTGCTTTTTCACTGTTTTGTTGTTTCATGGCATGGCCAATTTCACGCTCACGTAAACGTTGTCTTCACTCAAAGCCAACCTAAGCCAGAAGACATTGGTACACACAACATAGGCAAACATATGTAAAATGCGGGCCAACTCTAACCTACATTATTGCACACACACACATTTATATATGTAAGCGATACTGGACTACGTGTTCTATGTCTTACATTCATATACAACCAAGTCCTAGAGTTGTCGTTAGACGCAGTGTAATTTACAGCACATGCAAACATGTTATTTTACCAGCCAGTGCGGCATGTGCAAGTGAGCTAGACAATATACTGAGCCATGCACACAGCTCTCCTGTGAATAAAGACGAACAGAGATGGAAAAGCAAAGTGTCGGGGTGCGAGTGAGTGAGACAGCAGATGAAGTTTTCCCGACGGCTCGTCGTCCGCATCCCACGTCCAACGTCCAACAGTGTAACGCATATATATGTATATACATCTGGTAGCATCGCACTCGCACTTGTACACCTCTTTCTCTCAACACGGAGGAGAACCGCGTAGAAACCCCTTTGGCCGATGAGCACCAGCCCTCCCTCCCTCCCGCTCTTCTCTCTATCTATCTCTCTATCTATCCATCTATTTATCTATATACATATACATGTTCACTATATCTCTTTCGTTTTCCCTTCTACCCCCTTTTTGGTTTCAGTCTCACCGCCTCCTCTCCTTACTCCACTAACACGTGCCTCTTTCGTGCCTCTTTGAGCTCCGGCGTCATCATCGTCATCGTCTTTTACTTCTTCTTCTTCTTCTTCTTCCTCTACTTTTCCTTCTTCTTCTACTTGTTTCTTCTCTTCTTTCTTCCTCATCTTATTCATCTTCGTCTCGGCACTTTACTCCCGCTGCGATACTTGCCTGTATAACCCAACTATCGTCCCCTTCACCCGCACATTCTGACGGTGACAAGACCCTACCTTACCATCGTTGCTGCTGCCGCCAACATCGTGGCTACGCGAGGGGAACGCCACTCTATACTCTCACGGGCCGTGTGCGGCGCGCAAACCGTCGGCCAAATGAAAAGGGGAGATAGAGAGTGAGTCAGAGCGAGTATGTGTGACGAAGAGAGAAAGAGAAAGAGAGAGAGAGAGAGTGAGAAGGAAAAAGAGCGAGAAGTGTAGTAGTATTGGTGCTAAGCGAGGGGACGTGGAGGCAGAGGCGGAAGGGCGAGTTGTATTATGAAGGTGGGGGATCGTCGCCGCGGCGTCGCCAGCCGTTAGTTCGCCGTGTGCGCTCGTGACGCGAGGATCTGCTGTTTTCACTGTTGCAAGTATCACATTACTAATACCACACCGACGTAATATTATTTACTATTATCATTCAACACAATGAATGTATGTCGTGTGACAATATTGATATTGGTTTGATTCGTTGGAGTATTCATATTGAACAAAAATCATTGATTTTTTCTCAAAGCAGAAGGCACGAATGAAGTTTTGTGTTTAAAATTCTTGGGACAAAGGAACTGATATACCAATGAAAATTTCTGTCTTGTTTTTCCGGTGAAATATCGAAATTGAAAGTTCAAGAACTTGGTGCAAACATTTGACGTTTGAAAGAAGTCTGTAAAAGTTGTGATTGTTATTTGGTTGGAGGAAAATAAAAAAAGAAAGAAACGGGACTCGATATAAAAGAAAAAAAGAAGAGACTGAGAGTCATCGTGTGACATCAGACTTGTGCGATATCAACTGAGAGACTTTACATTGAACATACACACGCATACATTGACATTCACACACCTACACAAACGCATAGACACATATAAATATCTACTCGACGAAAGGCCGCAGTTTTTTGTTTCGCTACCGCCACTTGGAATCGAGAATCAAGAATTGTGGTGTGTGGGAGATTTTGTGGGAATTGCTTCAAGATGACTTGGAACATTGCTGTGCACCAACTGTCGGTCGTTTAATCCAGACGATTGAGCAGAGCCGTTTGCTGGTTGGTGAAATAAACGATTTTATATATACAAAACCGGAAGCAAGTTTGAATTTTCGCGCGCGCGTAATCGCTACGAAGAGTTGTGGATTAAATCTGAGTGAAGAAGAAACTTTTTACAATCATATTACATCGTATATGTTTGTATTATTCATTCGTCTGTTTGTCTCGCCTCGACAATTTGATGAACGATAAGTCACAAGTTATTATTGTGATGCGTCATGTGTTAACGTCTCAACGCAACTTCATTTTTCTACATATATACGCCTTCGTGGTTTTGTCGTTACGTACCATCAGCCGGGCTTGACTTGTTCTTATTATTTTCATTTTTTTTTTCACTCTGCGCTGCCTCGCTAACATTCACTCCATTCGTCTGACACTTGAGTTGTTCAGGCACCATCGTGTGTGCGCGTGTCGATTGGTCGACGCCGCGATTGCAGTATATACTAGACGAGAGCAACGGGAGAGCCGGCAATTTTCCACGCGGGGCTAGGCCTGAATATGTCAGCGAAGCGAAAGGCCACTGCCATCATGCAGCACCACAAGGTGAGTCGACCAGTTTCTTCATCCATCTTATATATATTATATTTTTTTTTCTCATTTTATATAATACTATCATCTCACTCTGTTGCATTCTTGTTCAGTGAGTGCAACATTGTCATGTCCACGTGATTCTCTATCCTAAAACGCTGAATGACTGTACAGCTGAATTGCCAAGGCTGACACTGATTTATTCGTAGTCATAATCAATTGTTTTCTGTATACTAAAGAGATTCAATCACGTTTTCGAATATAATTCATACATCTTTCATCATATTCTGAACAATCACTACTTTTGTTATTCATTTCTTTAGTTGTTGAAACGATCTCAAGATTGAATGAAGTAAAGAGAATTATTGCAACGTGCAAACATCTTTTTGCACTCAATCATTTAAATACATAACAATGCTAGGACAGAATGATAATTCAAGCTTTTCTTATATTGTCGTCATTTAGCGTTGACATCGTTTGTGGATGTAAATGTTTTTATGGTACTTCAACAAGTGTTTAGTCAATCAAATACAGAATAGGTGTCGCACGGATAAGGACCCATGTTGAACAAAGGGTTAAATAACTTCAAAAAAAAAGCCATCAATAAAAGCTCAATATTTTGTTCTACAACAGCATGATAGTTGACGAGAGAAGTCGATACTTTGACAATACTTTTTCTTTTCGTATATAAACACACAAATATATTATACGTACAGGGTGGGCAGCAATTTTTCCACGCGGTTCCACACCATTGAATGTCATACCAAATCGGAATTCTTCCGTGAAAAATAGCTTGAAGGGTGATTTAATACCGCGGGATTCGCAATTCGTTTCAATTAACGCAATATTAATGGCAACTTGTTGACATATAAGCCGATAAGAAAATATAATGTAAATGTGTTCTGAAAATCATTGACGGTAATGGAACAAAAATATAAGATATCAGAAAATACGAATAAGAAAAAATATACCTATAGTCATTTGTTTACAAGCAATACATTGTCATATTTATTCGTTGCCACTTGAGCAAGGGAATCACACACGAACCATAACAATCACTTTACCAAGAGAAAAAGTTTGTGAGTTATGTACAGATAATCATTTCAGTATATATTTCTGTGATATTCATTGACAAACAAACAACGTGGGGGAAATTGAAATAAAACAACATCACTTCTCACTTCAGTTATGTATTTATCTCTCTACCTTTTTTTTTTATACCAATTAAATAAAAATTATAACTGTTTGAGTTTCACGATACAGAGTGCAATGATAGCATTTGCCAATAATTCAATATCGATACACATCAATCAAATCGTTGAATCGAGCGTTAAAAGTTGATTTTGCGAGTTGAGGTAGGTTCAGGACGCAGGGCTCGTTCATCCTTGTCAGTCATGCGCTAAATTCCCTTCTATCGCAACTATATCCCTCTCTTCTTTCAATATACATTCGCCATCTCTTCTCAATCTCTGTTTTTCCCCTCACCACGTTTTTCATCCCATCTCTCTCGACCATCTATGGCTTACTTTGTCGCTCTTACAAGCGCACATATATCTGACTCGAATGGGTGGCTCTTTGTCACACTCTTACGCATATATAGTAGTTCTGCTCTTTGGCGGTCCAACAGGTTATATTTTTCCAGTGTCTCTCCCTCTTTTGTACCCGCTCCCCAACGTCCTCCACCTCCTCATTCTTTCCTCTCCTGTTTCATCTTCTTCTTCTACTCTCTGTCCTCTTCGTTCGTTCATCCATCTATCTCTCTCTCTCAATCCTTTCTTTGTCCTCCTTTTCTTTTTACATATATATCTCACTATCTCCCTTCCTCGTTCATTTTTTATTTTTATTTTTCATTTCAGTTTTGTCTTTTTTGTTCCAACATATACCGGAGGCTGTCGGTGGATTTAAACTTTTTACGTGTGCGCGAAGTGGATAATAGGATCGTCGCCGACTCGAGTTTTCTCCCTCTTTTCTCCTCCCCTCCCATCTCTTCTATGCCACCTCAACTCTTCTGCTCTCTCTCTCTTTAACTCGTCCCCCTGCGCTGCAGCACACAACCAAGGTGGACCATATAGAATATATTGCGATGACCTCTTTGGGACTTTCACGCGAAAAATCAACGCAGAAAAAATATTTTCAATTACATTTGTGAACGGAAAAAAAGTTCTACATAGCCGAGATTATTTGAGTGGAAAAAAATATTATTTCAATTATGTACAAAGAGTATTTAGTTGAGTGATAAAATCAATCGAAATGATTTAGTTGAATTTACCAAAATCAAATTTATCAGATCGTATTTGAATGATTTTAGTGCTTGAGTATAAATTATATTTGAATTCAAGTGAACATCCAGGTTTTCGTCGAAATATGGGAAAAAATCGTGAGGGTATGGAGTGTAGGGACAGTTGGATGAAGGCGAGGGTTTGAAGGAGATGTTTGAAGAAGAATAGGAAAAAAAAGGGGCCCAAGTATGGATTTTCCATAAGATGAGATATGCCAGTGCCTGACAGCAATGGACAATATATATATATATATATATATATATTGGGGGGTATATGGCTTTACCCTCACGTCCACACCACAATCCCATTGAGGGAGGATAAACTACCACCCTCCCTCTCGTTCTCATTTCCAAGCGAACGACCGCACAGGGTATATAAACAAGTACATACATATATATATATATATTTCCAGTTGTTGTTTTGTGTTCGCGTGCTATATCGAACCGTCCAACATCTCCCCTTTTTTCTCTCTTTGGCTTCGTTCGTCGCCCTCCTGTCGAAAAGCGACACGGGGGGGAAATATGCAGACTTTGAATTATTCCACACGTGTATTTCTCTTTCAAACATCTCATAATCAATTATTCATTATGTGAAAAGTAGTTTTAATTGATTTTAATGATCGGAATATTTTTAATAACCTAAATATATCTGAATATGAAGAAAAAAAATTGTGTAAAATAATCCGAGAAATGTTGGAAACTGAAAATGTGAGTGGAAACGATATTTTCCGACGAATACATTTGAATGAAAATAACGAGTCGTTGGGTTTCGAGCTGAAGTATCTGCTGCTCACTCGCTCACTCACTCCATATGCTGCACGAAGGCTTATCGGCGCCGGTGGACGCACCAGCGGCCAGTCGACTACCGTAAATGTGAGAGCCTCGAAGCATACTACACATACACACACAAATATTTAATTATGTGTACATATATATTAGGTATCTGTATGTAGACACAGACAATCGGACACACGCCGGAATCGCGCGTGGTAGGCGTGTATTGATAGCAACGAGACGATGTTTGTTGCTGGCAACTCCGCGTGGTATCCCCACCATTAATGAACATCAGCTATATATGTATAAATTATACCCCTCCCCTCTGACGCTCCCTTTCCTTCACTCTTCAGCTTGCTCTCACACCCTCTTCCTCTTCGTATCTCGCGCGGTGCATCTCTTACTTCGGTTGTTGAGAGTTTGATGATGCAGGGAGCCATCCGTGTCAAGGTACACCGCATCGATGTCCACATATACAACGCCCTGGATTCTTCGGTTTTTATTTTCCTCTTTGTCGGCAATATATATCCTCTTGAATCACGACTCTAAACAGACACGCACAAACTCGCAAAAAATCAGAAGGAACGAAAACATCAAGTTTTCATTCCAACAACGAAGATGTTCCTACAACAATTCACATCATACAATGTCAGACTGTCACAATATTACGAACAAATTATAAATCATTTCTCTCTAGTGCACTACTCCCGAGCAATCGTCCTGCGAAGTTAATGCCATATCCTATCTTCAATCAAATTACCAAGAAATTCAAGATATTCCGTCGTTCAGCTCGACCGATAATTTTGAATATTCATTATCTCTTGTCATAATGATGGCAGTCATCCTACCTCATATATACCATTCATACACAATTTTACTTTCCTCGTTCTCGATATCATCTCTTTCCTATCTCTTTCTCTCACCAGCTCGTACAAAATTCTTTCCAGAATATACTTAAGAATACGACAAATTCGCCGCGAACCTTGCAACATGTCACATCTAAAATTCCTCGCGCACAAATATTCACTCGTCACGAATCCATAGAACGAGATATAACATCCATAAAGATAAGAGAGACAGTGAAGAAATAAAATAGTAAAACGATCTAGTTCTCAATTGGATCCCTCGAGTCCCGATCGAATTACACGGCAATCTCCTTCGTTGACAATCCTCGCAGTATCCCGGACCTACCCGACTTTCCATATATATATATATATATATATATATATATATATATATATATATATACACACACGTTGATTTCGTTTCCCTTTTACTATCTCTGGATGTGTTCCTTTGTCTCTAAGCGGTCCTCGTCATGTATGCGGGGTTAATCCAATGTATTCGACGTGAGGGTTTCGGAAGCTCAGAGCGGGAGAGAAATATCATATGGAGTAGAACATTAAAGCTTGGAAAGAGGGTTGTGAGATGAGACGATTGTAAAGACGGAAACCTCATGTATACCTACATATATATATATATACATATATAATTCATTCTCTTTCGTTTACCGTAACACCGTTCTGACAATGTCGATCTCCCTTCGCATCTAATCAAATCTTGTGTGCGAAGGCAAAAGTACTATCGGTGAGAGAACAAGAGAAGGAAGCAGGAGGGAAATAAAGGATGGGAGAATGGTTCCGAAATTGAGGATGGTCGGGAATCGAGGAGCGGATGCCACGCTCGCTAGGTAGGTAATTATTCGAGACCGTGAAACTTAATTACGTTACTTACTTGCGACGGCGGAAGTGGGAGAGGAGAAGGTGAAGTTATATATATATGTATATAGATATTGTGATGGCATATAAACGTGACCGCGAGGTCACTCCCTCACGTTTAGATATGAGTATTTGTAAAATATGAGATTATCCATTAAATACACAAGCGAAAGCTTATAAGTGATGTGTTTGATTTGCAATATTATATTTATAGAAGCTGTTGCCAATATCAGAGAATTCATTTAATTATTGGCGATGAACTTTGTATATATATTTGGTGTCATGTGAAAAATAATTTACAATGAATGCAATTGTATAAAAGAATAGTGATGTGATGAATGATGGGATGTTCGAATTAAAATTTTGTAATACGATTATATAATTAATATGAATTTGTTGAAGAGCTTGCAAATCATTAATTGGAAATAATATTCAGCGTGTAAAATTTTCAGATAGGATTAAATCTCAAAAAGTGTGAAAGCTATCGAATATATATTTAGATCTGATTTGAATAAAACACGTTTTCTATTTCAATCAATAAAACGTTCATTAAAATGAATATGTTGGAGCGACAAGTGAAAATATTTGTAGATAAATGTTGGAATGCAAATGAATTTTATTTCTTCATTTCATGATATTCCGTTATTCGTCAGCATTACTTCCGTTTGAATTCATTATAAATTGAATTAATTCGAGTACTTTTTACCAATTTTTATTATAAAAATCATTTCCATGTTTTTTGGAAAAGGGACGTGTATGTTTATATAAATATATAAAAAATTCGTGAACCCATGACGTAGGTGACGATCGTGTGGTGTCGTTGGAACACGACAATTGCGGGCGTATCTAGGTGGGCGGTCGCCTCGTCGTTTGTGGGTAGCTTGTGCGATAGTTTATTCAACGGATTATTGACGGATGATGTATGTATAGGTAGATGATGTGTATATGGATGGTATTGGGATGGTGCGAGCGTAGGCACATTGAGTTCGCTCGAAATAGTCTCTGGTCAAACCGTTCTGTAGCTTTTGGTATAGATATTCCAACCCCTGTATAATTGCATGTGTATACAACTTTCATACCCTCAGCTCTCTGAATTTATTTAGGTGAAATTCGCTTTAACGTGCCTCAATCCACAGCCACTCAATTGCCAAACGATTATGCCAACTATATACATTGCCCCTGAGTGCTTTTTGAATTGTATTCATATATAAACAATCTGGTACACTCTTGAAAAATATAAAATTCAGTATTAATAGGCTTTGCTTACAACATTCTCATCACGACCAAACTTTTTATAATTTTTTTCAATCAAAAGTAACTTCACATTCATTTAGACCTCTATTAGATTTCTCATAAATTATGGAACCAATTTGTATGTCACCAAAAATATATTCTTCTCTCAACCTTTTTTTTTCGCTCACAATTTATCAGTATAATACGTGAACCACTTCCACTCACCCACATCCGTTTTTATACACCTTCCTCTCACGTATAAATACCACATTCTCTTGCATATATTATTCGATTCAGATTCAGTATACATGAAGTGATAAATTGGCTGACAGAACTCATTGGATCATGGAATTCAACCAACGTAACTGACGGTAGGAAATTGACGAAAGTGTCGGAGATATTTCTAAACGCATTTGGAAAGATAGAATCATTTATATCAGTTGAAATGAAACGTAACTGCAATTGATCCGAAAACATTTTACCTTTGCTACCCTCTGCTTTTCCAATATTCGTTCCTGTCAAACATCATGCAATGTATTGATCGTCTACGCATCATTCAAGAACGGTCATCCAATATAAATATTCTTATCAATAAAATACATGTTATGACACAGAAACACCAATTAACTGAAAATACAGTGTGAATAATATTCGAAATTCCAAAAACTTTCGCTTCATTTTCGCAAAACAACGAACTCGCTACACGATCACCATGAAGTGACGCTCAATTAAAACATTCCATCCTTCAAAAAATGTTCATTATTGTATGAAGCTCTAGAATATCCACATAGACATGAAAATTTGATTATTAACTATAAATGAATTCATAAAAGAATGTTCTCACTAAAATCTAATTTAATTACGTCGGACCTACCATTTATATTTTCACATGTAAATAATTTGTATGGAAAGAAAAAAAATATCCATATACTTTCATCAATGCCTGCTCCATTATCAAACACTTTTATCATAATTAATATTACAATATTCATCATAAAACCACATAAATTGTAGTGTCAATATAAATCCAACAAGACGTGAATTTTGAAAATCGATTGAATTTAAAGAAACAATGGATTCTAAAAACAAACTTGAAAATCATTCCATTTATTTCGTGATTGAAGTATTAATGGGCAAAGTTACGGAAGTGGGCGCAAAGATTAGACGAAACGAGCTACATGAATATATATACATAAATATAGGTAACGGCGAGACTTGCGCGTGAATCGATGGCTAATAGCCTTCCCTGTTGTAATTAATGCAACAAGTTGATACCCAACACTTATCTACGGCCACGTTGCGCGCGATAGTTTCAAATGGGACGGCTCGCTGAGAGCCGCGAAACGATGAGTTGTTTCTATAGTCTATAGATTCGTCTTTTCATCGACACCCTCATCAACACTTTCGATATTCACGGTATATTATCTACAATAGTTCTTGCAAATAATTCGCATCAATTGTAATATATACAATTATATTATGCAGTCGTACTCTGCTTAATTTGCTATTAAATTCTATACATTTATATCGAATCAAAAGTTAATGAAACGAGTCATAATTCATGAGTTCCCAAATGTTATTAAAGCGTAATAATAAACGATGTAATAAAATCCGTTTAAATTATTCTGTTTGACTGCGGAGAGTAAATGGAAATTCCGCATTGTAGCATCAAGCGGCCAGAAAGAATAGAAGAAAAGAAGGAAGAAAAAAAAAAGAAGAAAACCGAAAGTAATCGCTTGCCATAGCCAATTCTTAAGATGCTTCCGGTGTAGGGTATTAAACACAGCTCCGCACATTAAATTACCGTGTCTCTGAAGATTTTTCAAAGCTAATATGCCAGTCACACGTATATACCATGGGTAGCTCTTTCTACCGTTGTGTCACGTTTCCAAATGGGACTTGAGGACAAAGTTTTTGGCAACGTAGACTATGCGCGCCGATATAGTTTTGCAAAAGTCGTGGGCAAAGGTCGATGAGGATTTGCTGGCTGCACTATAAGGAACTACACTTACACAAATGGAAATGAAAGGAGAGATTATGAACGTATAGATATAAACGAAAAGGAGAGTATTATCCTGGTAAATACTTTGAACATCTGGGATATATAGTTTTGACGTTAATTAAATTTTTCGTGGCGATGGGCCAAGATACTTTTGCATCACATCTTATTTTTCTAAATAAAAAATATAAACGAGAAGAAATGTTATTCATTTATTTTGGATGCTTTTCAGCGATGGATTTAAAATTGTGAGAGTATTATTGAGCGATTTTAATTATGACTTATAACAAGACGGTCAAGATATCATTTTCCATGTATGAGATCATTTGATGTTGGTTTTTTTGTCTTCTTGAGTATGACTGACCGAGCAACATTAGCGGCAAGTTTGAAGAAAATGCCACTCTCATATCATGATATCTCGCATGATTTATTTTATTTCTATTTGTTTTATGCCGTTTTACTTCTACAACACATAACATTCCCACCCTCATTCTCGTTCTTCATCTTTTTAAGGTTCGCTCCGATTGCCAGACAACGCGCGAGTGCGCGTTTGCATGTAGTTCCGCCTTACTCACCCGTATAGCCGCCCTGCCGTTTTGCCCGAGTACACTACATTATATATTTATTTTTTCCCCCTGGCTTTCGTATTGCGGCTACAGGGCCGCGCGCATCTTTTGACGCGCGCGCGGCGTCAGAAACACTGGCACATATATTTGTGCGAACAAAGAGGCGATACAATCCACAAGCGAGTTGGCAGTGGCGGCGGGGAATTAAAAAGAAAATTGTGGCGTTACAGTTGACGAGAGATGACCTTTCTGACGATTTGAATATTTCATATCCAATTCGTATGTTGATTTATTCATTTACCTATTTGATTCCGCATTTAATTTTCGCCTTTCCAAATATATCGATGTATAATCAGGTTCGATTTATGCTTATCGCAAACTCATGAATTTTTTTGTGGTTTCAGGTAATTATCTTCATTTGTCTTTCGAGGTAATGGAGGGATGATGTATATCTGAAAATAAGTGACACACGCATTGATAAATCCGCTCTGCAGAGGTGTGTACTTGAAATAACTCAGTGTTCATATTTTCATAACTATCTACAAACTATTATCCTATATTTCTTTAATTTCAAGTTTAATCAAACTTATCGTCCAATTGTTGATAAAAAGCCAATGAGAATATTACCTTGGTAGATCACTGATGTGTATTACCATACCTCTCTTTACTTTCATATGCACATTTGCTCAGAGACATTTTGTATATGTGTGGGCAGTCAGTGGGTGCAACAACATGGCGTCGAGTCATCCGATCGGTCAGCGTTTATTCTCTAGTGCAGATTACATGTGGGCGTACGATACTGAGCACTTGAATTTCGTGAAATGCCCATGACAATAAAAGTTGCTTTCTTCTCTCCACCCTTCATTCGATTAGAATTGCCACGACTCCCACTATCAATTAAACTAGAATATAAATAAAAGCCAATTATTTGGAGATAATAAAAAATTGTGATATTCGTTTCTTTTCTTCTTTTTGACAAATTTCTATTATATTGTTTTGTTCATCTTTATTGTCGTTGATTAGTTGTCGGTGTTATTTTTCTGTTTTGTTTCTTCATAGACATGGGAATATGTAGCAAATTGATTCACATTCACATACAATCCTTATAACGTAATAAAAAAAAGTAACACAAGACAGGGAATCGAAACGGAATAATTCAAACACTCCGAATGATGATATAACATTTGCGTGCGAACACACATGTAAACACGATAAGTTATCAACGCATCGATTGCGGAAGTCTTTTTTCCGATAACTCCTATAAGATACGACACATATTTGAAATACATATAATATATCCGTGATCCATTACGACGCAGTTGTGGTGGATAAAGCGTGCCAAATTGTTGTCGATTATCACCCGACTGGGTGCATAGAAACTGTCGTGAAAAAAAAAAAATAATAAAAAGTACTGAGAAGCAAAAGAAGAAGAGGTATAATAGCGGGGAGAGAGACGCAGTTGAGAGTAAGCGCGTGCGAGTTCGGCCGACTGCTTGGCACCCTCGGGGTAATTTCCCTGTCCGCCGCGCAGATTGTTGATAGCCCCAGATTATTTATGAGTCCCGAAGGTTATAACGTGTGCGGCCACGTTGGAAAGAGAAAATGACGACATATCGTTCGATAGAGAAAGCAAAATGGGGTTAAATGCGGGAATATATGTGTATATGAGCTATCCTGTTAATGCCCTGGTATCTCGCGGATTGTCGAACACCTTGTAATTCACATCGTTTCCAAAAGCTTATATTGTGTTGTACACGATTGGAAAATTCAATTATTTTACATAAAATGTTGCATATTTGTGTGGCAATATTGGGGAAAATTTTATTTGATAATAAACTGCATCATGTAACCTAGTAATGCAAGAAAATTTCATATCAAGTTCAATATCAGATTTATTTGGCAAGGTACAGATCAACAAAGAAACTCGTGAATACTAATGAGAATTATCTCAAAAATTGGTTCAATTAAATTTATATGATCTAAGAAAACTTTCTATAAACTATTCACAAAAATATTATTGAATTTTCTCAGGGTTGTTCTATGAATGTTTTATATTTTTATTGGAACGGAAACAATTAACATAAGTGTATAGAGAATACACACACGTGGATAATTGTGTTGAATAGATATCGTAAAGAGATTGTCTACCAGTGCAACACGAACACATAGTCGCATTATAGATATGAAGTCGATGTACCAGTTGCTGCAAGTCGTGTGCTCTAATAATATCTTACTTTGTTTGAGTACAACGTACCTTCCGAATATGCGCCGCGTCTACTGAGGGGTTTGCCCTCCCACCTGCTCGCCCTCACTTTCTTTCGTTGTTCTCTCTCTGTCACTTGATCTCGTTCACGCTCGCGCAGTCACATCCCGTGTATTGTAGAATTATACAAGAACGTAAATTATTATATCCATACTCATACAAACCATCGTGCAGTCTCGTTTGGTCGCCTTCAAACGGCGCCTCACAGCGCCAGCTCAAATTATTGGAATATTGCCAAATGTTGAGGAAGAAAAAAAAAAGAACACTATGCTGGTACATATATATGCAAATGTTTATGAGCGAAAGATATGCTTTTCAAATTGAGCATTGAATCAAGAGAAATTCCGGTTGAAATAAAGATGTATACATCACTCAAGTTTAAATTGAATTTATTGGCTTTAAGTGAATCAGAATCTTGATAAATAGCCTGTCAGCCACAGGTTTTCTATCAATACAATCAAACACGCGGTGTATCTATCGATAAACACTGAATCATGACCTACTATTATACAAACTTGGATTAATAATGTCATTTTTTTTTTGCCAACATACTTTTCTTCATTGTATTGACATTTTTTCACTTTCTATTCTATCACTTTGCCCAATTATCACTTTATCATCTACGCATCAATGACTTCATACTAAAACAATAGGAAAACTGCTGATCTATTGAGTTAAAGATTCGAGTTGTCCAAATCAAGTCTATTTGCTGGCAGAAAAAGAAAATTTTCATATCAACAAATGAATTGCCACGACCCACTAGCCTCGTGACTTCAATTTTTTTTCATCCATTCGAGTATATTTTCCACCCTCGAGATGAATTAGTGTTCGTATGAATGGGGAAAAAAAAAGTCTGGCATAATGGTGCGTTGTGGTGAGAGTGGAAATTCGCATATAACGGAAGTGAAGATATACATGTATACTCTCTTGTGTTAAGGGTGAATGGAATTAGCGAGGGTGGTGCGGACGTAGTCATTAAAAAATTGAGAGATAGCGAGAATGCAAAAACCGACAAATAAACGAAAAAAAAAAAAAATAAATAAAAGGGAAAAAAAAATGTGTAAAACATCTGTTTGTATTAAAAAAATATGCAGTGGGATAAAATGAACGTCACACAGCTGCTAATCGATATCGCGCTCAGTTCATTGAGTTTTAGCGTGCGAACACGTGCGCCCATACGTGTACAGTATATCACTTTTCTTCTTGCTTTCTCTCTTCCTTTACCTCTTTCCCCACGCACACTTTCCCCCCTCTCTCTCTCTCTCTATCTCACTACGCCGTTTCTTTGACGTTCTCGCCTGTCCCCACCGCAGTTCGCCCTGTAAATTTATCTTCGGGCTTTTTTCTTCTTATGCCAATAGCGCCGCCAACGACATTGCGGGGACAGAAGGCAGGAGAGAAGGTCGTGTAGGTTATCTTTTCACATGTATGCATACGACGCGTATATAGCGACTTTTTGCGCGAGCCAGCCGACGTCGATTCACCCAATGTTCGAGGGGAAACCTTCGTAAGTCGCACTAGTGTTTAAATATAACATCAGGTATACGCGTGTACACTTCTTATTTCTTCTTCTTCTTTGTCGCCATCTCTCGCCACTCTGTATCTATCCAAGATGTTTTTCTGTGTATCGCCACCGCCACGTGACATACCTCTACATATGTATGTACACACGCGCGACTTTGTTTCGAAAACACATCGCGAATGATTATATATAAATAAATTGTGAGTGCCGAAGCATACGAATTTTCATAATTTCCAAGTGCTTAGACAATAATATTTCGCCACGATTTCTAATTATAAAACGAAAAAAAAATACAAAGTTGATATCATTGCACTTTAATGCGAAGAAATCACGTCAATAATGATATTGGAAAATTCATTAAGATATTTTTTTCAGTTGAAATGACAACATGAGAAAACTCTTTGCACGACGCTGCCAACGTTTTTCGATCGTTCATATTTTTCGCTCGCTCTTTCAAGCAGTCTTACCATTCTCAACACTTCTTCAAATCTCCTCCCACCTCGACACATAACGGCCAGCAGTTTTGAATGGCCCCATTCTCTCGTCCGGCATTCCCATCGCCGGGAGATGAACTCCTATAAAATTGCACTGCCGCTTTAACATCTCTTTCTCTATCGCACTTTGAGTTTATCTCTGGATATGTATATATTCGCCCTTGCTCTTCTTCTTAAGAGCATTCTCCCGGCCAATACCGCACCCCAGTGCTCATTCCATCGCATATAACCTCCTTTGCCAGACACCGCAACGACGTCAGGGGATGAAGATAAAGAGAGGGATAGAGCAGTGGAAAGGAGATGAGCTCAAACCATATCGTTGGCTACGACACGTCAATTTATTCTCGGGGGTGATCGTCGTCTATTCACAAATAAATTCAAGACGATTCATAAGATGAAATAAAATCGAACAAGACAAGATATGTATGACAAATTGATGAAATGGATTCTTCAAGTATTCTCGTTTTCATTATATTCTCATACCAATTCATTCCAGTGAAATTTAGAGACATAGAATTCTACCAATTGAACAATATCGTACAAAAATATAGAGTTCAGCATTAAAATATATTCCAAATTATTAAAATTATAAATATCTACACATTTTTTTACCTTGTCAATCAGCCCAATGACACTTTTTTTAATGTACCAGCAACACAAATGAACTACAGTTCACATTCTTCACCCGACTATACAACAACGCACTATCATTGTGTGGCCCTGAAAGAATAGATCTGCTTTAAATGGAGACGATTCAACGAAACGAATGAGAGAAAGGGGGGAATAGTTGTTACTTCGGACAACCAAGAGTCAACAGCGCTTGTGATTCATCCTAAGATGATGATATAGAATGTGCACGTGGGTGGGGTTATTTTGTTGGTATAAGTGAAAATGAGAGGAGTATATAGGGAGATTTAATCATGACAATTCGGAACCCGCATTACATTATCTGTTGATTAATTTAATACATATAAATACGAATTACTTTCAAAAAAATAAAAGAGAAAAAGTTATACAGATATATATTTGTAAAGGCTGTGAATATTTTTTTGTGTTGAGGAAAAGTGTAACTACATTGGATATAGGACTCATCCATCATTCCACGAATAAGCTTTTTATTCCTCATAAACAGGGTTCTTTACTTTCGTTTCGTTTTTATGTTCACTCCATCAATTCTGATATATTTCTATTATGCACAGTACTGTTTCAAAAGTATCCCACCAAGAACAATCGGTTTAACTTTCTTTTTTCTTTTTTATAAGCCTAGAGAACATGTTTGGTCTGATTTTTCCAAATAAATTTTGCGTTCCACCTCTCACATCTGGTCATCGAGTTTTTATTGGGTATTCGAGACATTTTAAATGAAAATTTCGATCACGTCCGATATTTTTTTTTTGTTTCCTATTAAAAACAATATTGCAAGAAAATTGATAACAAATTTCGAAGTTGTTCTACAGGAAATCTCATCCAATTATTATTTCATGGCACATCATATATAAGACATAAAAATATCACAGATGGTATATTTGGTTGATGACGACTTAGTCATCATTATGGTATAATTTATAGAATCAGAAATGATTTGAATAGTTATACGATGAATGGAATATACGTGATAAAGCAGGTGCCAATAAATTTTTGAGCTTTACTGTATATTTATATACGACCGCTTTTTTTTTTCAACCTTTCATCCCCTTTGTTATGCCATCGATCTTCTTGCGCTACCTGAGATACTGTCAAATTAAATTTGAATAGATATTCGGATGCAACAAGAAATGAATTTGAAAAAATAAGTATTTAATTGTCACTTCCTTAACTTTCTACATCAATAAACAATTTTTAATGAGTCTAAATTGAGAGATAATTATTTTTCTTAATATTGAAAGAATTATATTATTGGTTACTAGATAAATTCCTTGTAGCCATTGCCTGTTTCAATGCTAGGTATTCCCTTTCGCAAAGAGCAAGTAGAACTCAAGTCGGGATAGGAGGGAGAAGCGCGTATATCGACCTCGCTCTTAGGTGTGGGTCGAAGTTGTCGGATAGAACTATACTCAAAGCAAATGGAAGAGCGAGAGAGATAGAGCGAGAGCAGAGAAGTCCAACGGTCAAGAAGAGGGTGCCGCACACACACACAGAGTGTACACCAAGAAATGAGAGAAAGAGTGTGCAACACATTCACCAGTCTGGCGACGGTGCACTAGAGAAAAAAACAAAGATAATGAAAAAGTTTATGAGTCGCAGCATATTAAGAATAACTGGAGAAGAAATACAAACACTAAATAAAGTAAATGTTATCGATTTTTCCCTATCATCTTCGAAATTAATCTTTGCGATATCTTTTCCGGAAATAATCTGAATCATCTCCATCGTCTTCTAGTCAATTGAAATTCTTACAAAACCTATTTTCATTTGTTTTTCTCATGCTGTGGAATGTAATGAACATGTTGATGTGTGGCTGTGTTATTGCATACATGCACAATCGCAATACGTTTTTCTCAAGTGTTGACGTCCACTTGGGTCTAAACATTTTTTTCCTGTTCACCACAAACGCTGTTATTCTCTCCATTAATTATTATCTTCAGTATTTTTTTTTTCTATTTTTCCTGTATGGCTCAATATTCGATGAATAGGGATCCATTCAATGGAACATTAGTATTGGTGAGATCTTTGGAAAATTTTAAGATTTCTTTATGACTATACATTATTTTATTACCATGAAAGGGAATTTATGCTTATGTATGTATTTGATGATAGTGTTATATTACGGTGGCGATTGATCCTTCGGCGCCCGATGCTTTTTTTTCCCCTTCACTCTTCGTCGTTGCAAAGTATTCTTTGCAACATTCCCCTCGCCCGTTTAATGTATCACGCACGCTTATATGTACACGCCTGTACGCGCGTCATCACCAAGTATATATGATATTTGTTGGCATCGTCGTGCGGCAAGGAGTTCAGGCCGGCTACTCAGATATCTCAGAAACTCTTCCAAGTTCAGAGACGTGGTAAAAGCCTCACCGCGATGTACGCACTCTGTTTCCACTTTTCCCCTTCTACCAAGTTTTGCCCGTCACTCTGCAACTGTAAAATATACTTATCTGCTCATCCGCACACATTAACACAAGGAACTACATAGAAATGAAATAATTATTATTCTCTTATGGTTAGTCACTTCGTTATCATTTTAACACTATCAACAATTAAAAATTACAATATCTCAATTCATAATTGATTGGCGTTTATTCATATAATGAAAATTACCATCTATCATATGCCTCATCTGTTGATCATTTAGATACGAATATTTTAACATGATGAATATCTTCAAACAAGGGTGATAGCCATTCCCAATAAAATTAGGGCTACGTTCTTTGTGTTTACAAATTTTCAAACTGAGTTCACCATCATTTTTAGATTTTCAAAAAATCCATGAAATCGAATCACTTCGAATTACTAAAATATTAACTTATACAAAAAAAAACTAATCTAAAGATTGGTCGTGTGAGGAAGTCTACTTCCCTAATTATCTAATTATCGATGATAATTATCACAACTAAAAATCATCGGAATGTAACGCGTAAACGGACTATAATGTATATAACGTGTGTGTATGTGTGTACGTGTGTGGTGGTGGTTTATATGCGCATGTATGTTTGTTGGCCTCGGATTGCCATATATTCCCTGAGTGAAATAAGCAGGAGGTGGGAGCGAGAGGTCAAACCACGGGTACAGGGACAATCGCGTCGCACACATATATTGGACGGTTATAGCATACGACGACACGCCCTGGGAATAATGGATGTGTTACTACACGCTGGTACAGGGATTCACAGAAACACAAATGGTGGCAGAGCAACATCAAAACTCACCAACATACGTGTATATAAACACACATGTACACATGCGATATATATATATAAAAGAGATGAGATGAGGCGAAGCGACCGCCAGACGAAGAGGAGACTGTTACACCCAATTGTCCCTCGTTGTTGCGGGGTCAAGTAAGGTAGCCAACTGAGCACGGTAGACACCGTCATCCGTGCATTAGCAACCATTGGAATGGATGAACACAGACACACAATACATAGACAGACAGATAGACAGACAGACAAGACATAGAGGACAAGGATAGTAAGCATTTACGTTTCGACATTATTCACTGTTGCTGTTGAGATCTCGAGGCCATGTGAAAAATACTTTCACAATCAATTTTATATTTTCTATAAACATTTGTTGAATGATATCATGAGAAATATGTTCCCTTCTGTTGCATAGGTTCAATTTTTGCGATGCACTATCAATATGCATTGAATATACAAATTTATGAATTGCGATGTCTATAAAACAACAATCTGATTTTGATGAAACTTAAAAATTGTTATCTTTGAAATAATTAGAAAAGTGGTTTGATTTTCCTGTTTGACTATTCGCTCTTGTTATAATTATCACAAAAGTGTGATTTTTAGAGGTAGTATTTGAATTTTTATAGCTTCTAAAATTCGCAGTTGAATTCCATTATCTGTTTGTAAATGCCAACGGTTGATGAATAAGTACAAAGCAATTGATATTACTCCATGTTGCATGGATACATGAATTCACACCTTGAAGCACAATCCTATCATAAATTCTCTGCTGGTTGGCCACTGGCATCCAAGGGTCGTTGAGTTTATATTTTACATAAATGAGATACGGCGCTCCCTTGTTCACTTTTTCACACATATTGTACAATGTCTTATGCTTTTTCATCTTTAACAGTGCGAATGAGTGATGTTAGATTAGTAATAACCTGGTCCCATTTGGTGGTGAAGAAAATTTTATTCTTCCTGCTTCTATTTTTTCTTTTTTTCTTCTAGCACATTCCCAATGCCACAAACCTTATTTTGTATTTTTCTTTTTACTCTTCACCACTTTTCTGCAGCTGCACACGTGTGGGGTTATCCCACTGAGTGTGACCTCATAATGATGATAATCTCCATCAGTGGAATCGCTTTTTCCACCTCTCTGCTTTATTTCTCGAATTCTTCGCGGTGCGCCTCTCAACATCCTACAGTATATTTCATGACTGATTATATAGAACTCAGTCTCAGATAAGTCCCCTGACGCAATCCCGACGTGGTTAGTACCAATCTGAGTAGATAAATGTTGAGACGATGACGTCAGTCTACACGTACAGAGTCGTTCATTCCAATTCAACATCAAAAGTCCACGAACTACTTTGATTTAAATCCAAAAAAAATTTACGTTACTCAAATAAACATATTCGTAAATGAATTTTTCAATAACAGATTATATTTCATTCAAACTATCAATTCGATTTGATTGTTTTGAAGGGTTGTGCAAGCTTCCCACACGAATGTGATAGTATGAGATTATTCGGATCAATATGAATTGAATTGGATTTTGATAATAGTAAACCAATGCGGTCGACTAAGAGAGATCTTCAGGTTGTAAACGTAGAACGGTTTGTCGACCTCGAGTATTTGCATCATGGGGAAGCAAATTTGGGATGAAGTGGACGACGAATACGATAATGGAGGTATACATATACAGGTAGCAATGGTGAAAGTACAGCCGGCAATGCAGGTGGTGGTGAAGAACGGGGGCGACGTGCGCCATGCGCCAACGCTTGAGATCGAATTTGTTAGGCAAACGAGACCAAATTGGGCGACTCACTGGGCGGTAACTAGCTGAGTAGCGGAATTACGAGCGCTTTGGGATGATTTTAGGTCCATAGTGGAATTTAGTTACTACATGAGAGATATGCTGATCTTCTACGATTATACTTGAACAAAGCAACAGGAGCATCAATGATCCAATGAAAGAAAAAAACTGTTTTTCTCAGAACGAGTCAAATAATAAATAAAACAGATTTATAAAATAGATGAAAAAATATCTCAACGTCAAAACTTGAATGGGCAGTTGAGAACTCGCACGGTAACAATAATTTTGATGCGATCTCTCAGCAAGTAGATTGTTGGAGAACCGTAAGCCCATCACCGCGTGCGCGCGGGCTCCTGAGCCACTCGGTCCAACCTTTGACCCCAGCAACTCGTTCGCCTTTTATCGTTTGAATTAATGTACATATGTATGTGTATATAGCATGAATGTGTTTATAAGTCCAGGGTGGTTGATGTTGCTTTCCTCGCGGTATAATAACGCAAGTTAATATATATACACTTTGAATAGGAGTGGAATTCTCTTGCCAAGCGACAAACAATTGCCGCCAAGTGGCTTAATTGCAGTCAACTAAACAAATGGTGTGTTGTACACGGTTCTCGTCCAAGTACGTGAATGACGCGAGTCACATATGCCACGCTAGCCAAGTATGGAGGAATATTAAGGGGAGAGATAGCATGTCAGGAGAGAGGGGAAATGGAGAATGGAAGATGGGTACCCGACAAATGAAACAGGTCTGCAAATATCCTTGTCATTATCAAACCAAACTCTTCACTTGGATGAATCACACTGGACCACAATAGTTCCCACGTCATGTTATACTTGACCTGCGTGTGCAAATAATGATTATAATAATAATAACAATATATTACGTATATATATTTTATTCATAAATATGGAAAAATGTATTTCATTAAATATTATTTATCTAAATATTTATCGAGGAATGTTACAGATCAATAGAATTACTGTTTAGTTACTACATGTTTGATATTTAAGGTAATGAGCTATTCATTTTTAATGTGAACATTTAGTGCTCGTGATAATTTCCAAGACAATAGTTGATTGCAACTCAAACACAATGACATAACACAATAAAATTTTAACACATGAAATTTCATTGATATATGGTCCAGTCTCTGACAGAACAGGAAAAGTAAAACAAATCGGTTGACAACTTTAGAAAGATCAGTCGCCTCACTCTAAATTTAGTACTTGGGATAATCATTCTATTCATTTTTTTCTCATTTTGTGACGACTATGTTTCACTTATGTTGATGGTTTGGATATATATGCGGGTGTAGGTGTGCGGCTGAGTATGCAATGGCTTCGCCAAGTGAGTATTCTCATTTATCAGGGGACATCCGGCGGAAGTGGGGCGGCCCCTGCGTAGGTGAGACAGAACAGCATTGCCATTTCGTTGCGCGGTAGTTCACCATATATATACAAATGCACATACGTGTGAATATATATACATATATATTACTATCTCTATATATACCCTTCTTTCGCAACCGAATATCATTCTACATCTGTGATAATTCCAGCCACGTTGCCACGAAGAATCAGGTTATTGTGAATAATTAACGAAGAATTCTCAAAATAACCCATCGTGAACGCTTAATACAATTCCAGTGTTATTGGGAATGAGGATGACAACCTGAAATAGGATAAAAAAGACAATCGATAATGTGTTTCAACATCAATCAAAGTGCTTGGTTAATGATAAAAAGAAGTTGGCAGCTCATCAATTTGATCGTACGAAAATGTGATAATGGTGCGATATATGTATTTATATATGTATGTATAAGAAAAAGATATAAATGACTTTGGACAAGTGTGAAAGAATCCAAAATAAAAAAGGCGGTCACAGTCGCAGATAGTCGCTTTCTGATGCGGATTTACTGTTGTCCATGTAACCAAGCCTCGTTTGGTTTTTGGGTCGCAGACCGCGTATTACTTCTTTCACGGAATGCCATAATACAATGTGGCACACAACCAAGCGCCCTGCCAGTCTTCTATATGTATATAAACGATAGTAGATACTATATATAGTCCTCTGTCTTCAACGACTACAACTCGAGACAGAAATAACACAATAAAGATGTGTATTTCTTTCCTTCAAGGAGGCGAAGAATAGGTAGAAATGAACAGGGGATCTTTTTCATTTCCTCAGACTCTTTTTTTTTCCCTTAATCTTCAACGACGAGAGAGTGCAAAAAAGACATGACTAGGACAGGTTATCATAGTGTATGAAAAGTTTTACCTGTCGGCCAACACTGGTAGAGAAAGCATTGCCCTCAAAAATCACAAGGAATGTAGACAGGAGACAGATAAGTTATAAAAGAAGGACCATTCTTCTATATGACCCTCATTACAGTGATGGGATATCAGTGCGTTTATATATAAACATACCGAAAAGAATGTTATGGAAAAGTGGTCGACCTTCTGATGCAACGAGTTTTGAGACCTATGGCACAGATAGATCACCTACAGTTCTGCATGACTTCTAGCTTCACAAACATATACATATATAAATACTTTTCGCTCATGTTGATTCTCAAACGATAAATTCTGTGTATGATAGTATAATGAGTGTTCTTATTTCTTATAATCATGTTCTCTAGTTATGACTCAAACACTCCTGGCCTTGTCTTGAATATCGATCTTAAAGAGAGCAGAGTTACATGAGAAATTTCACATGTAGATGAATAAGAACGGCTGCATGCAAAATCCCGTGACTAATTGAGAACTCGTAACGGTAGTATGAGCGTATTTCCAAAACTACTTTAAATTGAGGAAGAGTAAATGATTTTAAATGTTATGGATTATCGGTACAAATATTTTTGTTGAATGGTATACATTTCTGTGGTGCATTGTCATCGTCACCCTTGAATATTCGATTGAGAGAGTGCGAAAGCCAGATAGAGAGAGAAGGAATGAATCGCTATGAACGGAAGCAAGAGATGAAGGGCGAAAACAAAACGATTTGCATGCCAATGGCTCGCCTCACGATTGAGAAGCGCGTGCTACGACTATCTACTTTGTTAAATAGGAACTCGCTGCATCAAAACGTATAATCTTATTCCCATTCTAAACCTTTAATAAGTTTGCACGAAAATATATCTATATAGAAAAGCAATTGGAACTTTTCGATGAAAATTTGTGACTATTAGCGTTTTGTATAATTTGAGGAAAATAAAAACATCACCATAGCTTTTTTCTTTCAATCAAATTGAATTTCACCAACATTCACCAACCACATCATACTCGCCTTAATATTTGAAGAAAAATCAATTAATAAAAAACGACAAAACCCCATGGAAGGTTTGGCAACATTCCAAATGTGTAGAAATATTCCTGGAGAAGGCTTTGGATTTTTAGATAACACTATGACTTTTTGGATATGTTACAGGAAAATATTTCAACACCAGAGCCCGCTGATATTTCTGAAGACGATCATTATTCCAGTAAGCATTTTCACTCTCATATGCACATACAAATATAAAGATTGTAATTCTCAACTTTATCATCGCAAGTTGCTCAAATCCTTACATCATGATGGAAAGAAAAAAAGTAGAATTTATTCTATACATGTGATTATTACTAGAAAATCTTTTGACGACGAAAAAAAAAATCCTTTTGTTGATTGTACATTGAGGGGCCAAGAATATTGAAATGACATAAGAGAACGTTATTCGCGTGTGTATATCGCAGACGAATCTATCACGGCAACATTGGCCGGGGTTTGGAGCTTGAAATAATATATGTAGAAACCAGACTGTAAAACGCGATGGCGCGAGCCCGTCAGTGCGGGTGTCTGGGCGCACTAACAGCAAGAATTAGTTTCCCTTGTGGTCCCTCATTTTCTCTCTCTCTCTCTCTCTCTTTCACTCTCTTTCTCTATCTTCCGTTTCAAATTCATCTGTCTCTGGTGGCACGCGCGGTTGTGTGACTGCATCAAGTCAGGTCGACAGTGCACCATTTTAGATAGGTGACCTAAATTCGAACAGGAACAGGAGGTAACACCGTCACTACTTGAATTTTTTACATCACAATCGACCATGCATTTTCTGTCTCTCTCACCCTTGCTCTTTCTCCGCCATTCTCTCAAATAACTGACGTAAATTCTACCCTTTAACGATCGGTAAATTTCTGAATATCTATCTATCAAATAGAACCTCCACCATGTCAAATTTCATCTCTACTCTTCCTTGTTATAAGTTATATATAAATTATTTGATTAATTCATGATATTTGATCATTCACCTCTGCATATAAACACTTGAACTCGCATTTATTGAATTATCTTTATTTTTTTCATACGTTGCTATACTAAGCTATCAATTTAAAAATGTGCTTGTGCCTATTGCAAAATTCTTTGGCCTCTTCGATGATCGTGTTGACATTTTGAAATTCATTGAAGTAAGAGCAGATGAATTAAAATTTGAGAAAAATTTTGTTAACTATCAGAACACGAAAAAAAAAATATCTTTCCAATTTGGCAGGCGCGCTAATGAAAGACGCGGATAAGCTGAAGCTGATGCTGCTCGCGTGGAATTATAATCTTCAGCAGCAGGCACAGGCGCAGGCTGCAACAGCGGCACTATCACCGAATAATTCCTCAACCACAACGTCGAATACTATTGGCACACCTGTTACCAGCCACTCGGCCATTTCTACGGCCAACAACACCATTAACAACTGCACACTTACAGGTAACACTATTATTATAGTTCATTCCATTATTATTTTTTTTGCATTATTTACATTTATTAGAAATCATCGATCCCTTTTTTAAATGTATATTTCAAACTGGTATATGATATAACCTGAACCTGAAATTAATTGCAAACACCTTCAACCTATCTAATCAAACAGTAGTGCGATTAATTTTCGGTAAACAATTTCATAACTTTCATCCAATGAACGGCGTATTGATATACGTTATCCGACAATATAAAATTACATTGACAATCTCATCCTCTCATTTTCACATGGAAAATACTGGAAAATATACGGAAATTCCTGCGGAATATCAATCGATCATATCTATTTTTGTCCCCATTATTTAACTTTTATCCAGCCTGTACATAATTGAAAATTGTCGCTGATGATATGGAATAATTCTGTCCAGCACTTCACATAATTTTGTGCTATTACACAAATCCTCACACGTGAGTAATCTCACCGCATAGAGGAACAATCGGTTGGAACAAACAGCCAGCGCGTTGAGTTGTATTCTGCTTGAGCCATATCACAACGAGTAATCTTGTGGTTATCATCGCCCCGTGACATTTTGACCGATAAGAACTTGGTTGGGCACCGGTTGGATACCACAACGTGGACATAGACTTACGCTTTGAGCATACCCACACGCACTTACAACACATGTACCAATCCAGTATATATATGTATATATATATACATTGTTCCTCACATACTGCTACGTTGTGTTGGATCGTGGTTGCGGAAGAATAATTCATTCTCCAGTACCTTCCCCACGCTCTACCATATTTTTTCTTCTCTTTATTTTATTTATTTTTCACCATTTTCCCCCTTACTCTTTCCCTCTCTTTTTC
Organism: Meteorus colon; assembly: GCA_030523085.1. Classification (NCBI taxonomy): domain Eukaryota; kingdom Metazoa; phylum Arthropoda; class Insecta; order Hymenoptera; family Braconidae; genus Meteorus; species Meteorus colon. Next base: position 124,852 of record JAPYZH010000353.1, read on the forward strand.
TCTTATTTTCCTTCAGCAATAGTCGCTCCCTCCTGTTCGTAGCCAGTCGAACTCAGAACTGGTTTCACGGGCTCTCTTCTATATACACCATACCGCACATACATATATATATATACGTGACGCAAACGTCGCGTTCGGTTGCGTAACGAGAATACCAGCTTTTGGTGCGATCGCATGAACAGAAAAGCAGCATCAACGAGTCCCCTTACACGCCCGTGTGAATATCTTTGGCCAAACAATACAATTGCATAACCGTCTGCTGATTTCTTTGACACAATTCCAAATAAAATCTATTGGTCTTCCTTTTTCCATCATTAATCAAAATCCTTCATACCTTTCTACTACTTTATCATTTGTTTTCGTTCATTTGAACGCTGGATGTATTGATACGAATATGATGGTAGAACATACGAAAAGCTGAACATAAATATAAGAAAATCAAAATGGAAATTAAAACATAAATGCGATGACATCGGGGAAGTCTCAAATGAAAAGTCGCATACGAATATATCCCTTTTTGCTGCTATGGCAGTTGGAGAGATAGCACGTTCCTATGAAAGTGAGATAAAGGTAAAGTAGTACTGCAGGGAGAAGTGAGGGTGGTAAGAGGAGATGGTAGCACGTAGAATTTCAGGTTCAGGCTCGCAGCTAGTTGTCGAGTTGTCAAACGAGCCAAGAGTGCATACGCGACTGAGAAGGGAGGAGAATCACGCGCGCTTTGGCGCATCTCTTGCGGTAACCGGCTTTCTAGTTGGAGCTCTATACCTCGTCTACACCAACAACCTTCGCTGACTCCGTTTAGCAATATAGCCCGGGGTACTCTATGCATGTATACTCACACGTACACATGTTCATAGGAGTTGGATAGGATGTATATTAGAAATGGTTGGGAGTCTATACCAATACAGTAAAGTTTCGTTCACTACTTGGGTTTTCTAAATGTTCGGTTTTCTCATATTGGTTGTATAAAATCTAAATAGAAAACAATTTCTCGACGAATGCTATTTTATATTCTATCCAGTTATTTATTTTCAGATATCTAATTAGAGTTTATTCATTCATATTTGTTCATTTTTGTTTTTTCTTCCAATTATGTAATCGTTCTCCCACGCAATATTCAATTATTGTATGAAATTTGTCATTTATCTTTTATTCCAATACATTCTCATTTTACAGATTCACGAAATGGCACATCTGAGCTTGGTGAATTGTCAACAGGCGTGGTACCAAACATGGGTACAGTCGGTGGTGTTAACAGTGAGGATATGGCATCACTATGGGCATCATACGCAATGGGCTTGAAAAAATCATCGCCACCAGCGTCATCATGCACTCCGTCACGCTCAGATCGTGATAGAGAATCGAGTCCTACAGGCGGTGAAGGCGCGGGAAGTGCACAAGATGAAACAAGCAGCAGTGGCAATAAAGAAGATGAGGATGATGACGATGAGGATGCCGATGAAAGACTTGATCCGAGACATCATGACCCTGAACGTCTTAAGGCTTTCAATGTGAGTAGCAGCAGTGAAGTCGTTTTCGTGTAGATCATTTGACTTATGATGCGGCAACCGAACTGAGGGAATGAAACTAATTATTTAGAGATATAATATTTTTTTTTAACGTTTGAACAAAGAATTTAATCAAGTAAAAAAACGTTGGAACTTCTTTATTTCCGTTCATTGCTCTTAGTCGGGTGTGGAGAGTCATTGTGCGAGAAGTGAAGTCAAAGCAAAACAGCAAAACCTTCCACGCGCACAACGCTCGCCGGTAGAGCAACTCGTTAATTAATTACAATTAGTTTAATCGAGCAACGTTGCCTTCTCCTCTTTACCTCCACCACCATCATTACTGAACAGATAAATTCTTAATTTCTCCCACCAACCCTAAGAGGTTCTCAAAGCATACGCTGACAACTTTGTCACTTTATCCCTCGCAGCCGCCTTCCTTTTATTACCCGTCGACGAGTCATAATATACCCCATCATTCGACTGTTTCTCCACTTCTCCGTTCGTCTTCGTTCACCAATGATAATCTTTCTTTTATCCATTACTGCCAGATGTTCGTCAGGCTGTTCGTCGACGAGAATTTGGATCGTATTGTGCCAATTTCCAAGCAACCCAAGGAGAAGATTCAAGCGATTATCGACAGTTGTACAAGACAATTCCCAGAGTTTGCTGAACGTGCAAGAAAGCGAATTCGAACATACCTGAAAAGTTGCCGGAGGAATAAGAGAGGAAGAGAAGGCGCACCTTGGGATGCTGTAAGTTATTACGAATTTTTTATTTTCATTATTTCCTTTTTCTTCTCTATTCCACTTTTACGCTCATGAAAACGCGCTGTTGGCTCCCTTCTTTGTTCTATTCTAGTCAAGAAGGTGACACACGATAAAATAAAAACGTATAAAATTGCGACAAATAAAATAAATTTGTAGAATTTTCGGTCGACATTTCACATTTTCGGAATGTCTAAATCGCTCCCGTCCTGCTTTGATACTTTTCTCACACAACATTTACACTATCTTTCTCATTTGCGTTATTTTTCATTCGCAATTCTTGTGTCTCATTATTTCTCTTACCCGTCTACTTCTCGATTTGTTTTTATTTTGTATCCCGCTCACGTCTTTTGCTCAATTTTCTCCATTTTATTTCAGGCAAGACCGACGCCGGCTCACTTGACCTCGGTACAGGCAGAGCAGATTTTGGCAACGGCTTGCGAAAACGAGAGCGACAACGCAAAACGCATGAGGCTGGGTCTTGAGCCAGTCTCGCAACCCATGCCTACATTACCAGCGGCTACGGTGAGTAAAACCAATGAGTGGAGACTAATAACTCATGTCGACTCCAAAAATCTACTCCTCCTCATCTCTTCCGTCCTCTTGTTTATATCGTTCTAATTTTATCTCATGAAAAATCGTCGATGGTCTTTCACTCTTCGTGTATCGTTCAATTTTTATGATTTTTTCTCAGCGCTTACCAAAGACCTTCATAGGTTTACTAAATAGAAAGGATAAAATTATGTAGCAAACTTATATGAGAGTTGTTGCCAATAGGTACATACACACCACTGAGTCCTCAATTGAAGAAGAGAGCGGCGGCAATACATAAACTGATAACCTCCCGAGGCACATTAAGCCGTGTGAGAGGTGCTCCCACTCACACTCGCTGGTTTCTTTCGCGTCATCATGTCTTGAGTTACGCACACACGCCCATATGCAAATCGGCCATGCACTCTGGTTCATTCACAAAATAAAAAGAATATCAACTTAGTAGACAACCCATACAGTAGACATATGTCAAGCGATAAAATAATGTGGACTCTCGTTTTGCGCACATAAATACATACACAGACATATATATATATATATACAATTTCAATCACTTTACATTTTGATTCTTCATCAATGACTTGATGCATCATCCGTTTAGTCTTTTCTAATTTGCTATTACCAAGAAAACATATTGTTTACAACACCCGATTTTTTTCTCGCATTTCTTTCCCCTTCACTCTGCAAGCTCATGAGTTCGCAAGAGTAAATACTATATTATATTTATCATACAAGTATAACACTCACAATACTTATTCATACAACTCCTCTCCGTTGTTATCTTCTTCAAAAATCCCTCCGTGTAGTGATAACCCCCGACTCGACCTAAAACCTAACCCATTAGAGTGAAATCTCTCGATATACATACGCACGCTGTCTCTTGTGTACTATCTTCCCGTCCAACAACGTTCCTGCACCTATATAATTGACGTCAAATGCCACACTGGTTGCCTTTTATAAGAGGGAAAAAAATTGAAAACAAAAAAAAACACCTCCCTAACATCCGGCCACCAAGATTTCAAACCACTCGACCTTCGTTCCATCACTCTCCTGAATCATCATTACTCCAGGCCTTTTTCTCTACACTACCTCTTCATCTTCTTTTTTTTTCCTTCATTCCAATTCTTTCTCTTCTTCTGGATGGTTGTTCTGTTCACATAGATGTCTCTTCAGCTTGTCTTTTCCCAAATTCTCAGTTGACTCACTCATCGCGTCGTCTCTACTCTCACATCTGGTTCACTCTCAGTACCAGCGGCACAGACTCACAGTGTTATTGCATACATCAAACTTCTGAAACTCGATGTAATCCCCTAGTAGTTCTTGATTTATCATTATCGAAACAGTTGTCGTTCCTCCTCTCCTCATTCACATTATCGTGGTTATAGACGTTGTCACATCTAGAATCAAGCGAGGGTGGAAGAAGTAGGGCAGAGAATGCGAATTATATGACTGTGACTGTGAAGGAGAGGGAAGTATAGTGTGTTTGGGAAAGAGTGAGTTGGTATCTATGTTGTTTTGCTTGCAACAAAGAATCATGTCTGTAGTATATCGAGAACGAAGTGATCAAACCGTAGAGATTGGCAAGCCTCCCGCCAGTTTTTCTATTTTGTTTAACACACTCACGCAATGACTATGAGTGCGGGTGTATCATTTGCAATCGTCAGATGATCCATTGACGAATCGTTTTCTTTTCGAAAAAATCCATTATACAGCACGTGAAACGTGTGTGATTGCATAGTATAATAAATAATCATCCATCTTGGAAAACACACTTTTCATCATGAGAAAAAAGAATCACCGAGTCGTGCATAATCAAAATCTTTGTAACTATTCTCGAAATCAGGTATAAAAATGAGTATAAAGGTTTGCACTGAATGAATGAATGTAAAGAATGCGTCCATATAACGATATTACATGTATCGCATCGGAGTGAATCCAGGGCTGAAGTAGAAAATAGATCAACGAAGCGATAATGAAACACCAATGAATGAAGATATGAAAATAATTGACACAGATTGCTATTGTATAAATCTAAATTGTCAGAAATGAATGTCCGTCCTCAACATTGCGAATCTCAATTGATCGATTATTTTATTGTTTATTTTCTCAATTGTTTAATAGCAAACTGATGTACGAGCAAGTTTGGATCATTTCTCAAGCACGCCAGTCAAATCGCTTCCAGGCAAACGGGAGGACACACCACCAACGTCAATGACATCCCTTGCGCCGCTTACCAGTTTGGCCAGTTTACCAAGCACCCTTGCCTCAACGCCTTTGTCTCTTACACCAACATCTAAACTATTGACAACTTCGGATAACAAGGGTCTCATGAGGTAAGTTAACTTTATGTTATTGCTAACCATCTCATGGTGTTAGTGATTGTATACATAACGGACCAATTTAACTAGGAAAAGTTGAGTCTATTCTGCTCATTATTCATGGACTTACTACGATATTCATAAGACTCGTGCCAACCGTAACTACTTCGAATTAAATTATTCTATAACATCATTTTTTTTATTTTCATTTTATTCATTATTCCCTTTTTTTCGTAATTGTTCTTTATACAAAGCGTTCGCGCACGAGCTAGACATTGTGCTTCAATCATCATCGAGCTTTTATCTTGACTAAGATTGACTGGTTTTATATACGTGATTGACTATTATCCGAGCACGGGCGCGCACATACGACTTATTCAATGAACGTCGTTGATGGATAAATTTCCTGAACGATTTTGCAATTGTGATTTTTCAGCCAGGCGACGATAGTTAGCTCATCCGTGGTGAATGGTGTTTCGAGCAGTGGCGGTGGCAATGGCGGTAATGGTGGTAATGGTGGTGCACCAACAGCAATGTATAGACCAAATTTCAGTCAAGCTTTTCAACGTGCTGGACCGACAACTGTGCCACCAACCTTATCAGCTGGACTCTATCCTACTCAGAGCTTCACATCAGGCCTACTGAGCAACGGTACACAAAGTAATATTGGTTTCTTTTATTTTTAGTTGGGAAGATAAAAAAAAACATAATTCATTCGCGATTGATCTCTTTTCTCCTAGCAACTTTCATTTATTTTCAATAGAGTAAAAGAAAATAAACAAATTTTTAATCGATTGATTCTCTTTATTTCTAGGACCGACGGACCTCAGTATGAAAAACACAAAACCATTACTCAGCCACAAATTGAATGCCACGGAAATGACCGCTGTCAGACAACTGATAACTGGATATCGAGAGTCAGCGGCATTTCTATTGCGATCTGCTGACGAACTTGAACAACTGTTGCTGCAACAACCTTAAAATATATGAATGAATGCGTTTTTGTTTGAATCTATTATCAATAATATAGTTAACATTAACTGAAGGATAAAAATAGACGTGCTATAAACAAATATTGCATCTGCGGGAATAAATGGACATAACTTCGATGAGCTTTTCATCGAATAGGGACAATAGAGGTATACAACTTGACAAATCCTCACAATCATGAAGGCGTATCTGGTGAGGCTTTTTTTACCGACTGCGGTTGTTAATGCAAGGAACATCCCACTGATGGCAAATACAAACTTCTGCTGATCAACGAACCATTATATTGTTATGTCAAGCAATAACACACCCTTCATCTTTTATTCAAATATCTATCTGCTAAGTACTTTATCCTTCTCTCCACCACTTGAAGCTTCAATATATACTATACATATAATTTGATGAGATGAATGGGTATAATTGCATGAATGACGGTGAAAAGCAAACATCATGCTAAAATGCAGCAAAGATTATGATTAATCATAATCGATCTATAAATTAAAGGGAAATATTATGAAAAAAAAAAGAAAAACAGGGTGTATATACAGAAAAATCACGGATATTTACTTAATTATCGTTAAGATGCATAGCAAAAGAAAAATAATAATGCAACCCTTATGATATACATTCGAATATTATGAGTACACGTGTTTGCTTCGAAACATGCGCGCTCACATGTACGTAAAGAGTATAAACGTGATTATATGTAGTGAAAATGTTTTGTTTTCGGCAAATATCAACCACTTGTTTATTGATGAATATTTGCCGGTTCACGTACTTCTTAATTGTTTTTCTATTAACGAGCTCTTCTTCAACGGGATTCAATAAAATCACCATGTGTTTGTGAAATTTGATGAAATACATCAGTTCGTCATGGAATGGTCGATTTATTAAATGATTCTCCACAAATACGCCATGGGCATCGGTTCACGCAATGGAAATTCAGGATCGCTCGTATTTGGTTCCAATTATCCAACAATAAAGAGCAGCGTCTCAGCGTATTCAATATTCTCATATATTGAAAATGAAATGAATGAATATAAAAAGCTAAGAATGAATTATGTTTGATGGTCCTTTTACGATGGACGATACGTGAACAAAATCGTATGGTCCACCCGAATCATATGTATCACCGTGCTACCAAAGAACAAGAAGAAAACCATGAATAACTGGAAAAGAGAGGAGAAAAACTTATAGTAATAGACATAGAAGTAGATTGTTGATAATAGTTGTTAGTTCACTGTTCTTTTATAATTTCTTTTTTTATTTTATTTTTTTTTAATGCGCTGAAGTCATTTTAATTTCGAGCTGTGTGTAGAATTGCGCATAGCTGAAATTCAAATCGTTTTGTATAATCTCCAGAATTTCCTATCGAGGTGGAAAAATAAATGAATAAAAATAGATAAATTCAGCACATATATAAATAAATACCATCACAGCAAATGGAATTGGTTTCGTCCAAATAAATGCGTTGGTTTTATTCAGTCGTTATTTTGTACATAGTTTATATAATAAAGGCATGCGTATATAAATAACATATATTAAATATATAAAAGCGATGTGTTTGGATGTAACTATAGAACTGCTCCCGAAAAAAAGACAAATGACAGCAAATACAATGTGCGAACGCAAGAATGATATGAGAGAATTTATATATATATATATTGAAAAGTATATATCAGCGTCAGTTACACACATTCCACATGATTCACACAAAGAAAAAGGAAGTAAAGAGTGTAGATAGATGTGCCGAATTTGAAATGTTCTTAAAAAACCCGTGCACTCGAAGACGCATCCATATTTTTTCTCCTCATATTCTGTTTTAAGTAATTGGTAAATATTTATATATAAATGTATTGTCGTGACTCGCTAAAAATCGTTTATGGTTCTTATATCAGTTATTTTTCCGAATTGAGAAAAAAATATAATTTTATCCAAAATCCTTATTTAATGGTCCCGATCTTTATTCATTCATAAGCAAATCAATTCCATTTCAACTTTCATAACTTCAAAATAAGAATATTATTTCTCACATCTATTCTATGTATCGATTGTCCTCGGTACATAGCACACGTTTCAAATAGGATAATAATGATAGAAGAAACAAAGAAGAATCATGAATGAGAATGAAAAATCATTGAATATGATGGATGTGCACATGCATATTAATTAAACGAATTACCTATACATACAAATACCTTTGTTATTCTCTTATCGGAAAATTCTACTTTCTTCTTACTCTGCAGTAATTATTGATTCATAAGATTGATTGCGAGCTATACTGGCCGATGAGAATAACGCATAATCATTTACACATCGCCCATTTCATTTTGTTTTCGTCCCATTTTTTCTGCAATTGCCGTGGCTCATCATATTCGACGTGGATCACAGAAATTCTATGTTCTTCTGTCTTTTTTCCTTGTTACAATCGTCATGCGATATTAGCAGTTCAAGCGCAATTTGTCCGTGACGATCACAGAGGAAAAAAATTCTATTCTGAATTAAAGCTTGAATCACCGAACGTTTTATGAACTGAAGACATACTCCTTCTGCGGAATCACATATGGAGGATTAGACTAAATGAAATAATAAAAATAATATATTATTGCAAATGACATCGTTTCATTCCCTTAAAATACTTTCTGCTACATCATCTCATTAGTTGTGCCATGAAATTATATATATATATATATATGTTTTCTCCTTTTTTTTTCCTATATTTGTGGTTGAATATATTCAGAGACCAATTTTCTAATTGAATTTATTTTCGAAACATAAAAATTAATAAAACTATTGCATATGTGTATCAATTTATTTATTCATAATGCATAAATTGGGAATGAGCATTTGTGAATTGAATACTACGAAAACGTTTCCATCTCTTAAACGTTATTATAACAGCTCCCAGAACCTTGTGTTGTGAATATGTATATCAATATACATACATATATATATACATATATATATATTGACAGTCAAAGCGGTTTGATAACGGCGTTGAATGTGACACTATTCGTATTTAAGAAAATTAAAAATTGAAATTTACGCGTGAAATGTTAACAGTGATACATAATTGTTATAAGAGAATAAATCTTAATCGACAAAACGCAGAATATCCCAAACTGAATAATAAAAACAAGAAAAAACACAGTCATGGAGGTGTCCGTTTTTTATCCATACGGATTGTTCTATATATTGTCCATACAGCTCCACAATTATAACCATGGATTGACGTTCATCAATTTAATTCAGGAACAACAAAATGATTTCATATGAAAAGGAAAAAAACCCAACTTTAATCATAATATATTACATCTTTGCGAGTGATTGAATTTATGTAAGATGTATATGTTTTCCTCATATAAGTCACGAATTCACATGAAAACAATTGTAGTGTTGATGTACAGTTCTTGAGTATGTCTTGCCTGTGAATGTAATAACGCATTGAATGACAAAAAAAAACGAGAAAACCAACTAACTTATTACTTTGTAAATGTGTTGCCAAATATAATCGACCAATCAATCTATGCTTAATTAAACACGTATATATATTTTGCATTTCATTCCATATTCGAATTCTTCCATAGGAATGAAAAATCTTCAATTCAACAACAACAAAGGACGATACCCTTTCCTTTTATTCAGAAATCTTACATATTAGGTACATCGATCATTACAATTGATTCATGTCATTTATGCGATTTTATTTTTTCTTTTTTTTCATTTTTTTCATCTATTTTTCCGATTTTATTCAAGAGTACATGAATGTTCCAAAATTTTATTCCTATCAACGCCTCTCTGCTATATTATTTTCACGCGATTGTCAATGGAATACGAGAACATAAAGCGTGTATTCATAACAACACCCAAATTTTATTTTTTTATGCTTTATCATCTGTACTCGATACATATACTTTATTGTCACATATTGACTTGCCTGATGTGATGCATCCTCCATACATTTACATCATAATAAACTGATCCATCTGCCGTTAGAAAGAAAAATCTAAATGAACATCCAGACATGTTTTACGAATTCTTTCGCACATTTTGAAAGAGAAATTTGTCTCATTCATATAATTTCCATTCTGATACTAAGCCATGCCAATGCCCAATAATCATCAGTAATACAATAAATGAAATATCAATAAAATCTTTACTCAGAGTCATCTCATTAAGAACACGTCCTGCCTAATACACAATCAATATATTCTTTCTTCAATGTATAGATCAAGCATAATTCCACAATTAATATATGTGCTCTCATGAAGTTACTAGTGCACTCGTATGATGGAGAGTATAAACATTAGGACAACACTTCACAAAGTCAGCGTCATCATCTTTGTTTTTCCTAATACAAATTTACGGCTTTCGCCTAAGAGCCCTGTAGCAATCGCAGTAGTGTACGGTTCTGAGTAGTCAATTTACTCGGCATTACTCGGACCACTTTATACTGCATTATTTCGTTTTTTTTGTATTCACCCCGTTCCTACATTGAGAGATAAAATGAATTGGATATGCTAATCATTTTTTCATCCATCTGGAAGCAAGTGCGAGATAAATATAGAGACTAATCGATGTGATGGATGCCAAGATTGAAGACATTATTAGAGTATAAAGACGGTAAATAGATAAATTTGATGTTTAATGCATGAATTACCCTCAAATTTTTGTCGAGTATTTTTATTTTCATACGTATATTAATTTATGTTCAATAATTTATTTATTATGATTGTGTAACGTACCGTTATCGTTTTTGTTTGTTCAAACAGCCTTATTGCTTAATAATACAGATTTGTCAATAGTAGATATTATTGTACAGCCGCATACGCAACATTATTAAATATATCAATAGTGTTACAGAGAAGCCATTCAGATAGGAAGCTTACAAATCAATACGTTTCAACATATTATTTGTTTTTACTTATATTCATTTGAAAGACATATTTACGTGTTGCAACTGAAGAATTACATCTCAACTGTGACTCTTCACTTTCTTTTACAATTTTTGGGTTGAGTATCACGAAACTAGTGGCGATAATGCAACATGATTTCACTTTTTTCTATCACATCATCTCTACTTTTTGGAATACAAAAAATTTATTTAAATATTACAAAAATGTTCGTATATGATTGTACGTTTATTTTTTTTTTTTTTTCAATTGATTTCGCCTCTTCGTTTTTCTATTGTTGCACACTAGAAACTCGTTTTTGTAAACTTTCGATTTTTTTTTTTTTTTTTTCTTACACGAGAATGATGAACATACATATTTAAATTGGGATGGAGCAGCTTTCAGCATACCACAATTGGAAGCAGCGGTTTTATTTTCCATGTTTATAATGACGCACGATATAATTAATATATACATATATATACATATATATGTATATATCTTAATTATAGTGTATAATTATGATGGAGTATTCAAAATTATTCTATAGTTGAACGTCGAGCGTTGTAGGCCTAGTTAACTTATGAATTAATTATCTAATGCGACTATTTGAAAATTTCTTTTTCTTTTCAATGAAATGTCCGTGTGTATTATTTAAAGCTATGCAATTGACTCTGGTATGAAGAAGCACTTATTCTTAAATTACCCAAACGTGAGAATGATGTGAATTGTGGTAAAAAGACATTGGAATAATGATAAAGAAGAATAGAATTGAATTACTGGCGAGTAAAATAATAAATTGTGAAGTAATTGTCCGCGCACAATACGCGTTGTTGATGCCTTCAAATAATTTTCAACCTCATTATATCCATATTAAAAGAATAAAATATCAGTATAGTCAATGAGCAGATTCATCACACAGGTGCAGTATACAAAAACGACATTTACCATTAGTTTGTATTATTACTTAATAATAGTGTATACATACATATATATATGTATGTATGTATTGAGGAAGCATTTTTACACTAAAGTTTCACATGAGTCTTGATAAATTTATAAGTAGTTGTCAAATATATATAGAGCTCCCTTGGGAGAATGCACTGTGCTAATTCAATTGGCAGCTCGTCTTATAATAAAGGTTTTTTTCTTCTTCATTTCATTCATCATACACCCATAATTTACAGCAATTTTGATTTTTATTTTGCCTTCATCCTGCTTCGATATACTTTCAATGATCCAACTCGACATGTACGGTATGTTAATATATATGTGTGCATGCAATTGATTGTGTTGTGTTATGAAATTTTGAATTCATATACAAACGCGATATTTCCTGTAGTTTGTACAGGATCCCCCGACATGACATCAATAGAAATATCAATCTAAGTTGTCAAATATAACTGAGTTCTTACTCCCTGATGTGATATTGAAAATGGATGATAAAAATGGATAAACTGACAATCCTTTTCATTTTCATAATTGCTGGCACGTTTTTCACGTTTTTACTTATTAGTCACAATTGACTAAAAGCGGAACTCTATGGCTTTTGACTATGTGATTTGTCGGGTGCAAAGAGAAAATATAATGTAATGAGGAAGAGCGTGAAAGAGTAATGCCTTAGATATAGACCATTTTGTTAATCACATACATATATATATATATATGGGATAATTCGAAATCGTCTATTCTTTCTCCATCACCCTCATCCCTATATGTATATACTCGAATTTGAAAGATATTGGTATAATATTAATAGTGTGTAACAGATTCAAAATATTGACTAGATTTTTAGTAAACTGATTAGGCCCTAATATATATGCTTCATGATGAATATTAGCACACATGATCTTCGGTTTTTTTTAATTGGAGAACAATATTCGAGTTCAATTGATTAATTAAAAATATTCAACAGTAAAATATTCCTAATTCATTAATTTTATTCTTCTTCTTTCCATTTCTCCGAATCGAATTATAAAAAGAGATCAACCATTTTTTTCTTCCTTTTTTTCTGTTTATCATCATCAATGTGTTTTCATAAAATCGAAATTTCAATGTTGCCTTATACGAAAAATCGACGAATCCCGAATTTATAAAAATATCCTCTATACAGCCAACTTGTTATAATTATATTGGCCCATTTAAAGCAGCCATATAAATATGCTTGAGCTGCTGAGTGGGGCAAGGGAGGGAGTTATACAATACAAAATGTAGAGTTTACATCAGCCTCGAAGCTCATTCATCATTATTCTATCAATCTCGTTATACATTATCATATTTGAACGCAACGTTCGATAATGTAATGCGATCGGAAGATTTTGCTCACTCTTTTTTTTTTTTCCTTGTCTCTTGTATCTACAAAGACTGGCGCAATTGACAAAAGAACATTAAATCGAATGTCATTCGCGCTATTATCGTTTATGAATAATTAAACATGTGGGTGCCGTAAGCTATACAACATGTATATTATCTCTTATTTTATTCAGCTAATTATGTATATATACATTTGTATACATATGTATAAATAGTATAGGCATGTATATATACATAGATATCATGAATGTAATCGCAGGGGGACGGGATTCAATCGGAAGAGGGGACTTTAATCTCTCTATGTGGTGTCCGCATTCCACATTGTCATATATATTCATATTTAGTGGGTCATGACTATCGCTTTTCTTTTCACAATTATGATTTTTAATCAGCCTCATGTTAGCCTTAATATCAATATGAATGGGGACTAAGCGAGGATATCTTTTTTTTTTTATTCTCTACTTCTCAAGTTTTTCTCACAATCCGGCATTTTTTTCGCTACATTAGCTCAACACTTGATAGGAATTTTTTCCCATTTCTGCTTCGTTCAACAATGTATTAATATCGCTAGTTGACTCATAATTATAATATATTGCACATTATTAATATATAAGGATATCGCTTGATCAAACACGATGACTTTGGTTCACTTACTTTTTATCAATTTTGATGAGTTTTGGATATTCAGAATCCTATACCATTTCTATTTCTTCAAACAGCGTGTTTATTTTTTTCATTTTCTATATTCATTTCCGTGTAAAACTTAATATTTATTATCGCTGTGCTCAATAATATTAATCAATATTGTATCTATTCCATATTATTAATTACGGCTCATAATTTCTTCTCTTCTGTATGTTTATATGTTTATGAGTGAGTGTATGTAGGAGTGGGTGTGTGTGTTGGTTAGTTGGTTAATTCTTTCAATTTTCCGCATAATTTCAAATCAGTCATTGAGCAATCTATGTGTCCTTGCACATTTCCACGATAGGATTCTCATATTCGTTCTCCATCCATGTTGTCTGTAAACAATGGAATTTCCTTATTGATGCAATACACATTTTCTCATTCCCATCACATTCTCTCTTTCTTCCACACGCTTCATAATAAATAATATATATAAATAAAAGCAGGATACGCAGTATCAATGACGAGCGAGAAATCGTCTTGAGGCACTAGGTGGCATCCAAGGAGAGGCACTCAGTAAAGAAGTCCTCCATGGATCGATAAGCGTGCTCAATCACACCCGTCAGAGCATGATCCTCATCCGCGTAGCTCTTGATGAGAAAATAATTTTTATCACGTTACAACATGATACGCTTCATCATAGTAAATGATATCTCATTTTTCATCCACTGACATATAACAGGAGGAAATACGTTTGACTCCTACCTGATACCTGAAGATAACTCCCGCTTCGGAAAGAGCTTTAGCAAAGGCTATACCGTGTGTATAAGGCGCTGTGAGGTCAGCTAGACCGTGAACAAGATAGAGGCTGTGACTCGGCACTAATCTCGCACGTTGAGTCAAATCTGCTTCAACATATCCCTTGTAGTTATCAACTGGTGCACCCAACACTCGCTCCGTAAACGCTGAATCTATTTTAATCAACATCATTGGTTAATGGTAAGCTGTCGTAATTAATCATCCTATTCACATTGAATACACAATTTATTAGAAATACACTCATTCTCCTGTGTGCAACATCAGATGGGTGTACCAAAAATTACATTTACTCAAATTTTTAACAATTGGATATCAAGTTTGCCACTGACCAATATTGGTTTTCATATTTTTATAATTAATTGTTATGTACTTACTGTAGTACAGCCAGTCAGCGATTGGATTAACAGCGATTCCACACTTAAAAACATTTTGTTGACTACCTAGTACCATGGCAGTGACATAGCCCCCGTATCCCCATCCCCAAACTCCTACTCTGGATTCATCCAGATATTTTAATGTTTCCAATAGATATTGTAGCACAGTCAATTGATCTTGCACCTCTACACCGCCAATGCGACGGAATAATGCACGTTTTCCCTGACCACGTGCACCACGCACATCCAATCTCACATAAACCACATCATTGCGACTCGACATATATGTGCCCCAATCAATTCGAAATTTATCATTCACGGCTTCACTGCCAGGACGACCGTTCACTTCAACCAGCACAGGGAACGCCGCGTCTCTTAATTCTTCACGCCACGATGGTGGCAATTGTAACTGAACTTGAGCACGCCAACCCTGAGGCAATGGTACCTAAAATTCAAATAATATTCATTCACTATCATCCATTTCAAGATCCGCGTAATAATTCATCCACTTTTACCTCAAAGCTTTTTCGAGTAGGCAGCGCCCATCCATTCAATCTTTCAGCACGTTGGATTCTGGTGTCATACAAAACCCGTATCATCTTATGAGTTGTCACTGAATGAACACCCGCGAGTGGTAATCCAGGACCTTCACAATGAAGTACATAATATCCTTGTCTGGTCTCAGTTGATGAACTGACCGACGCGCCAAAATGCGTGCAGTTAGTATAATAGAATCTGAAATATATAAATAAAAGAGAAATTTCAATTTAAATTCATCTTTTTCTTATTCATATTAACTAACCGACTACTCCACAACACATCACCGAGATCACATGTGATGCATAGAGGCTCCAATCGTCGGGGATCATCAGTTGTTGGATCACGGACAACATATAAATGTTTTTGTCCAGGTTTACGTTCTCTTGTGCCAAGATAATAAACCAAATGCGCTATGTTGTCCCAAGCGAGTATTTCACTCACCTCATATCGTCCATGCGACAGCACAGCAATTCTTTGCTGCGCCAATGTTACGTGTTTGATATGAGTGAAATGCTCTTGGCCACCTTCTTGTACTGCAGCAAGTAGAAGGAAGCTATTACCATCGGGTGAAAATATTGGATGAGGCTGAGCATCAAGCCACTGTTCTTCAGGTGCACGCTCTGAATGTGTTTCCTCACAATCCCATTTGGGTGCGCGACACGCTGATATAACTGATAAGTTTTGAGACCTTGTCATCCACACAACACTTATGTGATCACAACCATCACCTATCCAACCAGCCGAAATCAAATAATATTCCCTATAAGAATTTATTATCGTTCAACATCAACTGAGTAACCAATTTAATCTCGCAAATCATAGTGATTTCTTTCGACTTACTGGCCATCAAGTATTGGTGGTGGTTTCACACGAGTTCTATCAATATTTTCTACCCCTCTATCATTTGTTGTATCACTAATATTGTTCAAGTCCATGATCCAAAGATCGACTTCAGGATTTGGTGAACCTGGTGTAGGATATCTTACAGATTTCGATCGTGGAAATGATCTTCTCTTCGATATGCCAACAGGACTTGATCCTGCACTATCATGACCCATTTGATTTCCAAACCAAGGGAATTCAAGTGATGTTACCTATACAGATATATTAATAATTAATTAAATCGTCGAATTGTTTTTCTCCAAGGGTGGATTAAGTATATTTTCCTCACTTTCGTATCATTAAATGTAGCATATAGTAATTGTTTCCCATCAGGGCTAGGCCATAGAGCTTCTGGCTTCGGTAATACCTCTTCTTGATATAACCAATCTGGCACACCATTGTATATAATCCCAGGCACTCCAATGTCAGTCAGTCTCTTGTCTTCTATTGCCGATGGCGACATTCTCAATAATATATCATTATCGGATATCATCAATATCGACGTGGTATTGCCGCACCATGTGGCATATTGCAATCGTGATGGCTGCACTCGTGATGATGCATGGAGACGAAGTGGAGTATGATGACTTGTGACAAAAGAGATGATAGTGAGGGGGATGAATATTCTAGATTGTACATAAATAATATTCTCCAACCAATAGTGAATAATAATGAATAAAATGATGTGAGTATTAACAGTGACACATCAAACTTTATTATTTGCGTGAAACTTTTATCTATTTTGTTTTCCACGTAAATTTACTCAGCATTATATTAAACAATATGAATTCAGTACTTACTCATTTGTGACATCGTAAACTGTGTAGAGAGCTGTGAAAGTATGTCGAAATACCTGTGAAAAAAAAATTAGGATAAATATTTTTGTTAACACGGCTCATTTGGAGCTACGTTAAAATTTCATTGTCGTCTTTTGTTTCATTAACTCACTGGTTTTACATCATGCTTGAAAAGTACATAGCGCAAATTAGTACTGCACTGGTAGCCTTGCACGTTTAACTGTCTCTGATGAAGATTGCGGCAAAGAAAATAAAAAATAATTAGTCTATTCATCTACATAGAAATTGTTCAATAGAATAGCCATAGTTGATCAAATGATGTAGCATACCAGAGTATGATTGGATACTAATAGTGCCACAGAATTATTTGAAGTGTCAAGAAGTGCTAATGAACCATCGTCAGCTTGATAAACGAATTTGTCTGGAGTAACCCAGGACGGTGGTAAACGATTGGGTGAGAGATCCTCGCCAAGGCATTCATCCAATGTTAGACGATTGCCAGTCAAGTACAAAAGCTCGTCAACATATCTGTGTGTGCCAACAGAATGTTTGCAATCGCCAAGAAGAATATAATGAAATTCTTATTCAATTATCTGATAATTGAGATTCAATTAATTAATCACTTTGTGGCTCACCCCAGAAGATAGATGGCGGTAACGATGCCAGCAATAACAAATCCGATAACGAGTAATGAGAAAATTATACTGCGCCAATTATGACCACTGTCACCATATAAATCCTTCGAATAGAAATGAAACATAGGAATGAGAATAGGATATTGAGTTAAATCGAAAAGAAAACATATAAGAGATAAATATTGCGTGTGTGTGTGTGTATATGTGTGTTTCACCTCAGATTTAGACCGCGGGTCGGCAACCTGGACGGTCTCGTCGGGGGGCAGCCGCCAGGAGTTCCTCTCAACGTTAACGCTGGCGTTCATATCGGGTTTCTCTGCCACCCGTTGCAGCCACTCCAAGCAGCTCTGACACGTGTGATATGATCCAGCTTCGACTCACAATTGAGTTTGGATTTGTTGCAGTTGAGCTTTTCCTAGGAATTAATATCAAGATTACGTACACAATCTAATCTATACGTTGAAACAACTCAATGAAATCTTGAAGAAATTTAAATAGACTAACATTCACTCATCGTTACATCTCTTTCATTCCGCTATAAAATTGATAGTTAATATTTATATTTATTTACTTGTGTGGCTCTCTATGTCACTTGTGAATATACAAAAAGTTCGACGACAAAGTTAGAAACTGAATCATCGCAACGGCGACTGTACAAAACTAAAATAGATAGCTGCATACCTACGCAGAATATAACGTGTCATTTATACGCTTTATACTCTGTATCCTATATGTCAACCCATATACAATTTTACACCGACTGCATAAAATGTGACACGATCGTAAATCAGTGTGGCGACTATGAACCACAACAGGTGTGAGGTTCTATATATGTATATATACATATTTATATGCATGACATTATGATTATTATCATACGTATATCACTTAAAATTTCGGCGGATATTTCGTTACAATATAGAATATAATCGATTGTATAAACTTCTCTCAAAATAAAATTGTTTCATCTATTTAAAGCCGTGACTTTTATTTTCTCCATGTGTGAAATTTTTTTCAAATCTACATCAGGTGAGATAACAGTGAAAAAGGAAATGAAAAATTTTATTAGTGAATTAAATTTTAATATGAAGTAGAGCCTCAATTTTTCTAAAAAAAAAATCTACATTTTGTAATTCCTCGTTCAATAAATTAGCTGTATATATATATATATATTTATATTTTTCTTTGAAATGTAGAAATAAATGAAACAGAGTTATCTGCATTGAATGAATAATAATTGTCAACGACGGAATAAGACAATGCAGCCGGTGAATTTCACAGCGCTCACATGATAACGTGCTCCAAGTTCGTTATCACTATATAATATTAAATGTAGTGAGAAAACTATGTAGATTGCGCGAGGTGTGGGTGGTTGAGAAATGAGGGTGACGTGAAGTAACGTAGGGAACTCTCAAACTGTCCAGAGAATAGAACAGCGGCATAACACAGTCTCATATCCAAATATAAACCCGTTTGCACATTTAATCCACAATAAGCGAAAAGAAAAAAGATTTTCAACTGTTCCCACACAATATCACGTACACGGAAGAGAGGAGACGCTTATCGAGTTGTATTGAAGAAAATAAGTTGGAATGAAAAGCTTCTCCAACAAATGCGATGAGAATCACGAGAATCATAGAGAAGGTACAATATTTTTATTTTCTTCTGCATCTATATGATACTAACTTTATCTTTTTTTTTTCATCATATGCATATCATGTTGCGAGTAGAGTCAGTGGTAGAAGCCGACTCTCACCGGTCGCTACCTCAAATCCTTTCAAACACTTTTTATGAGGATGTAAAAAAAAATATGCACGCGCGCATTCTTCCTCTGTGATGCATTGCGCACAACGACAAATGCACGTTATATTTTCCACAGCCATACACTCACAATAACGTTCATACTTGCATTATATATGTATGTTTATATATGCAATAAGGTGTAATGACTTGGAAACATTAACTCAGGCGAAAAGTAATATTTGCAATAACATATAATTCTCCTTACTCGTATATTGTTGTCTATCCTTTTCCTTCACAGTTGAATCGACGATTTAACATTAACCTGTGACGAGGACTCGAAACGGGTGCAATAATCCAGGGGGAATCGAGGCAAGCTCTCGCCCGGGCGGCATGATTTCCTCCTTTTTCCAAATCCGCCCGCTGGCTAGAGTTCTCGCGTGGATGTCCGACCTTATCCTTTCCGTTTCCACTTGATCCTCCTTTCGCCTAACATCACACACTGGCTGCTCACATAAATACGAGCACAGACTCACACACACCCAAACACTCACACAGCCTTATACACAAATGCCAAACACGCACACACGCACGCATAAACGCACGCACACACCGAAACAACAACAACAACAAAACTCACACGTCAAAGATTTTCACTTCAAACTACGAATAATTGTATAAAATATGTTGACGTATTGGATCAAATATTGATATCAACAATATTTTGTAAATAAATATATATTCACGGGTAACCAACAATTATTATTATTATTATTATTATTACTGAAGATGAATAACACTGAATTTTTCATCATTTGTTAGTTACACTTATTGTATTGAGATTTCAATGGAAATCAGTATTCTGAAAATTCCTCGACAAAGCACTTGTATTTCAGTCAATTACTCCCTTAAATCTGAGTATTCTATATATACTAAACAATTTTCACCACAAATTGTCTGCAACAATCGAGCACAATTCTTTATTTCATATATGATTATGCTGATAGATCACCTTGGATTATCACGGTGAGTGAAAACATGATAAGAATCGTGTGTCCTTGATGAAATAGAAAGATGAAGACACAACGAAAAAAAAAAAATTGTTATTTCAGAACGAATAAAACATGTTATATCATTCACATTAGAACTCTTCCCCAATGAATGTAAACGAAATCATCCATGAACAACCATAACATATTATACAATTTGTATACACTAAACACAAGAAATATTTCAGATAATAATGACGAAAAAAAGTTGTTCATATCACCCCTCAAATGTATCAGAGCAATAATGCAGTCTTCAAGTGATATATTGCAATGTTCTCTCGTATGTTTTTGTATGGGGCAAGAAGAATTGAGCCCGATCGAATCCCGCGCATAAAGACGGGATCCGGACATACGACACGTTGGCCCGGCCACTGCGCCGACACTGAGGGTACGCCGCAGCCGCGGCCTCCTAGTGGTGGTGCTGCTGCCATCCCGTCTGCACCACTACCCCGCTCTTCTACGATTTCAGGCCATCTTTCTCTCACTCTCATATCTATCTCTCTTCTGCTTGCATTATCTCAACACCCTCTATCCTTCTCCTCTTCCTTTCTTTCTTCATTCTTTATCCTTCCTACTCCTGCTACTCCATGTCGTTCCCTATTCTCCACACCACCCACTCCGTAAACTCAACCAACCCCCTCAATAACTCTATCTCTATCTCACTTCAACGTCAACATCGTACTGCTCTATCGCGCATTATGTACGCACCTATATAACCACTGTATATCCATTCCACCCACTCTCATCTTATCCTTTTTTTTATGTACCATTTCTACCCTACACATACATTACATATATACATATATATATATATATATATACATAGGCACTCTACCTCGTTTCGAGCTTTTATCTGTCACTCGACATTTCTCTAACTCGTCATCTGCCTTTTGCATGTAATTTTTTCCCCATTCTATAGCCAATTTTTACCATATCTCTTCATCTCTTCTCCACTTGCCATTATCAACCAACATCGCGATTGGTCGTCGTCGCCATCATTTCCTTCACCGTCTGTCCCGAATGTGCATACATATATATTCGCACACCAAGTCGTCCAAAGCTTCGTGCTACTAAACCATCTATCTCTGTACAATACTTACAACTTCTCTTCGTTTTGATCTATATCCTCGCGCTTTATAGCCATATTCGAACCCCTATTACCAACATTCTCATGAATATACATACACAAATACTCTCTTTCTTTATCGCACACTCTCTCAAGCAGATACACCATTACATTTCTTTTGATCATTCGAAATGTATTGATGCATTTCACCGTTAAAATCATGAACACTCAATGAAACGATGCAGAGATATGAGTGAAAATATGAAAAACTTTGAAGGGACGAATCGAAAAAAAAGAATTGAGGAATATCAGGGGCAAAAGAGGATAATCACTGAAATAGATGGAAGAAAGAAACTCTCAAACAGGTATATATAATTCATCGTCTTGGTGTCTTGTTGATTTAATGGAGTTGAAGATATGTAAGAGAGTGGGTGAGACATGGTGAAACAGTCAATGTTGTATATATGATATAATCTTTCTGCTGGAATTTGTGAAAAGCTCAAAGAACTTTGATTCTCGTTATATCTACAATCGTATATGCACCTTCAATGCAACGGTAACATTCTAGTTCCCGTCACCCACATATACATCGAGTCGTTAAACCGGAATTGCCCCAAATCTTTCATGCCTTTTTGGTCTCTGCATCATACCCTTACATTCTACTGCGATAAAACTATCGTGTTAGAAATACGGGCTCATGAAAAGTTCACGGTCGTGATATATGCAAAATAACATCGTCGTCACGCTCTTGCCTGACCCATTCGTACATGTGTATATATATTTAATGTGTAGGATCTTTATCCTTATTCTGTTCAACAATTCCTTCAACGAAATGCAGTTAGAATATAATGGTATATAAAGATAAGTGATATAGGAATATCTGTTATAACTATCGCATGTATACACTTTCCGAGTTATATTCAACATTACGTAGGGTTTGCAGTTTGCATGCCCTTGAAAAGTTAGTTTTACAATCTGATTTACATTTTTCTTTCTTACTTTGAATAAACAGGTCAAGGTGAGATGCCAAGTGAATTTACCTCTTCTATCCTTCGAATGGATTAATTGCTTTGACGCTTTGAAATTTACTAGAGTTTGTAGTCGAAGCCTGAAGATAAAAGCCAAGGATATACTTCTATATGTATAAAGTATCATGAGCTGCGTGACGGGCACGTGAGATAACGTGAATGACTTTACTTGCGCTGTTTGATGATAAATGAACAGGTATATGCTAGAGATTTGATAGACAATTGGTGTGCGTGTGTGGATGATCTTGATAAACTCCACATAATGACTCGTATTCAATTTTTTGTGCCACTCTAGCAATATAAATTTTTGCAGACAATGTAGTACAGATCAGTACAATTACAAATAAAAGGTAAATATATGTGTGAGATGAATTTCATATTGGAAAAAATTTCAAATGCATTTAGTTATTTATTTCAACACATACAACATATTATTACTCCATCCTGACAGGTTTTATGTAATTTTTTTCATCCGACCCTTTCATAAAAATTTTTATTCATCAATTTTTGTTCTACTCGCTCACTATGATTTATGATTAGTGGGCTCCATTAAGCTCAGTGAGTACATTCAATTCACACGTAGATTCAATTTATTGCCCAGTAAAATATAGTTCGTGTATCAAATTTCTCGGCACTCTTTCCTCGTATATGATAAACTGTATACATGCGACTATGTCGATGATCATACAACTCGCGTCACCCATAACTATTGTCGAAAAATATAATTTTGCTCTTCAATTTTCTCAGCAAGTACACTTAATTCGTTTTCTCCTGTGATTTTGATTAGCTGACTCTGTCTACTATGTAGCTCCAAATATTATCCAATTATATCAAATCTCGTATAAATCATACACAAAACAAAAAAAAACGAATCGTTCAAAACGCATGAATTTATTAAATTATAACAATTGCTGTGCCACTAGTCCATTCTTTTATTTTTGTAATAATAATGATTGACTTTAGAATCGTTTTTTGTTCTACCCTCATTTTCACTTGGGTAATTTATGATGAATTCAACAATCAACAATCTGTTATATACCATGAGAAAAATAGTTTCGACAGTCATCCGCTAGTTTATATGGTAAATATTTAATGACAAATAAAAAACATGAACTATTTGGCAATGAGGCTAGTGAAATGACAGAATATATATATATATGTATATGTATGTATATTTGTATATATATATATATATATATATATAGAACGGTGAGTTCGGGGACTCATGAAGGAGATGGGTTAAAATGATAGCAATTGTGAATATATGTCATATAACA
>JAPYZH010000354.1:0-29560 GCA_030523085.1 Meteorus colon
AAAGGGTAAAAATCTAGTCTCGGCAGAACATGTGAGAGATGTAGAAGAGCATCGTGAGTTCAATAAAAGTTATTTAATAAAATCGCGTGTAATAAAATTTACATTTACTATTTCTACTTGTATTATTACAATCCACAACACAACTTTGATGACCTATTTTAATTTATTCATCTAATTTGATTGATACACGTGTTATTTTAATATACCAAGATACAAAAAAGCCACCGAAAGTTCTGAATTGTCCGCAGTGGACGCTGGCATCGGTTTCGTGCTCCCCACTATGCCCTACGCACCCAGCGAATACCTCTGCGGGTGTAATACACGCGTTGATAGTAATTAACTCGATAAACATGCCCATCTGTACAGAATAGTTAATGAAAACTATAATTACAAATCACCCTTCGAATTATCACTGTAATGAAATGAGTTGCAGTGAAAAGTCAAATAGTAACATTCATATGAGAAAATTGGAAAAGTAATAATAGATATGCAGTTCAAAATATTACGACGAGTGATTTATGTACATTTTATGCAGAAAAGATATTTCAAGAAACAATCAGTGAGAGTACGATTTGCACCAAGCCCTACAGGTAAATTTTTTCTGATTAATAATTCAACTGATCAATTGACATGAAGTATCTTCATTCATAAATTCGTGAGCACAATTGCTATCGGTTTTTTCATCCATTTCAGGGCATTTGCATTTAGGAGGTTTGAGAACTGCATTATACAATTATTTATTCGCTCGTAAACATGGTGGATGCTTTGTGTTACGGATTGAGGATACGGATCAAACGAGATTTGAGCCACAATCAATGGAAAAATTACATGATAATTTAATATGGACTGGAATTATTCCCGATGAGGATCCAGTGAGAGGTGGACCTAAAGGTCCATACATCCAATCAAAACGATTGGATATTTATAAGGAGCAAGTTGAATTACTTATGAGTAATGGTTCGGCGTATTATTGCTTTTGTAGTGAACAGAGACTCGATTTATTGAGGCGTGAGGCCTTGAAAGCACGTTTGAATCCAAAATATGATAATCGTTGTCGTCACCTTGATCATAATGAGATTGAAAATAGATTGAGCAAACAACAGAGCTATTGTATTAGATTCAAATTATCATCAGAACCGAAGGGTTATCATGATTTAGTTTATGGTGATGTCCCACCGCCCCAGCAGGAAGGTGATCCTGTCATAATAAAAGCAGATGGGTTTCCCACTTATCACTTTGCAAATGTTGTAGACGATCATTTAATGGAAATTACGCATGTGTTACGTGGGATCGAATGGCAAATATCAACTCCAAAACATATTGAAATTTATAATGCTTACGGATGGAAACCCCCATATTATGCACACTTACCATTAATTCTTAATACAGATGGTTCTAAATTGTCAAAACGACAGAATAGTATACGAGTTGATTCATTCCGTGCTGATGGAATTTTTCCATTAGCTCTATTGAATTATATCACTCGTGCTGGTGGTGGTTTTGATAGGCCACCTGGAGTCATTGCTTGCTGGAGTTATGAAGAATTAATAAAACAATTTGACTTGACAAGAATAAATGTGAATTCGTCAAAACTTCAATCAGAACATCTGTTGGAATTGAATCAATTGGAAATACAAAAATTATTGAGTAATGAAGCGAATGCTAAATTGTTAGTGGAAAAAGTTCGAAGATTAGTAGTTGAGGCTTTCCCTGATCATATAAATGACGGAAGTTTACAAATAAATGATAATAACATTCTAGAAATATTGAATTGGACGGACCATCGAATAAAACGATTAAACGACTTGGTGGATAGAAATTTAGCATTTTTATGGGTTGTTCCAATTGTAGAGTCACTAAATATCGATTCAAAGAATTTAGAGTCATTAAAAAGATTGTCTGTTGGACTTGAAGCAATGGATAGTAAGGAATTTAGTCAAGATTTGTTGAATAGTTATTTTCGGAAATTCACAAGTGAGAATGAAATTAGATACCCCAATTTTATGAAATTATTAAGAAAGGTGCTGAGTGGACTCGATCATGGTCCAAGTGTCGCTGAGATGATGAATATATTGGGGAAAGATAAGACTTTGAATAGATTGAATCGTTTTATTCGGTGATAATTTTAGAAAAATAATAGAAAGAAAAAATACTATTTGTCCAATATACATATGGTGATAGAATAAAGATATTGACAAATATACCAGCTTGGTTTCTAATGAATTATTTGTTGTGTATTTTTGCGAAGTTCAAGAGTGTCAATTGTATTCCTCAATAATTAACTTGGATTTTTAATTTTTCACTGTAATAATTATTATAGAATTAAATTTTAGCGAGAAAACATATGAAAGAATCTTTATTGTTTATATATGATATGAGAAGAATCAAAGTCAAACATTCACAATACTTAAATGAAAAATCACACAAGTACAGAGAGATATACGACAAGTTATATGTAGAATAAATTGTACAGTTAGTAGTTTATCACAGAATACTCTTCCAAATGTATATATTGTTTATATCAGTCTAATAGAGAATAAGAGGCTGGAAATCTAAAAAATATTCCCCCATTTGTTTTTTCCTTTTTCCATTCAAGTACTTCTTCATTTTGTTTTTTATTTTCTATTTATTTATTTCTTTTTTTCTCACGCTTCCACTAAGAAATTATTCATAACGCTTTTTCCACTATTTATTCCACCGTCATTATATACATATTCATGTGCCATATAGAATGTATATGACAGTATTGCACGAGTTTTTCTTCATTATTCTTGTTATTTTTGTTCCTTATAGAAATCAACGAAATTTGTGAACACAATTGTTGAGGAAATTACGCTTATTTTATCTTTTTTTTTTTTTTTTTTTTCACAAAGTTTGAGAGCACATTTAATCAAACAAGGGAAGGAGATGAAAAAGCTAATAATATAGCGAAATTATATATAGTAGAAGAAGTGGCGCAGCATCATTATGAATGTGAAAATTTTTTTTTGATATTACAATTTGTCTATAATACTATATTTATAGGATTCTCAAAGCTATATTAATTTTTTTTTTCCATCATTCTCATATTTTCTTCTTTGAAACACTTATAACGATTAATACAATTATTCTAAAATAAAATTTTTATTTTTCAGCTGATGCATCATTTCTGTTTAACTGAAATTCAAAATTAACGCCTCACTTCATTAAAATGAGCGAGTATATATGAATTATAGCACTAGGAAGTAGTAGTGATTGTGATGAAAGAGAGATCAAACAAGTGACAAACATAAATGACAGAATAAGAAAAAACAGATTCATAAACCATCGCTTATTAATTTAGAATTTTACCTCCCGTCTCAAATTATGAAGACCTCTTTCATTCATTATATTTGGATTTTGTATATGTTAAGAGAAAGGGTAGTTTTCAATTCACTCTTTCATTAATGTTATGAAGTGATAATAGAGGTACTCCTTCTAATCAAGTCATCGACTTGTTACCTTTCGTTAAATGAAACTATTGCACAATTATGGTGATTAATAACAACTGTGATATTCTTTCAGAAGTTGTATACGAAATTTTATAATCTTTCATTTCTTTCCTGATAACAAACGACAAGATTATTTTTTATCCGCTTATCTTATTATGAAACGAATTATATTAATTGAAAAAGGCAATAAAGTGCTATATAAAGACTGTAAAAGATGTTTTCCCACTAAGGAAAATTCACATTTATATGAAAAGAGAATAATTAATTGAATTGTTCAATGATATTTGCATAACTATTCAACAAGTAATGCAATTAATGAAAATTAGAAATTTCATGTCTTCTTTGTATTATATCGACAAGTCAACAGCTACTTTCATTCGATAATACAATTATTATTTATTCGTCTTATTGGTTTTAGTCCTGGTAATACCCATTTTCTTCTCAATAGTCTACGAAGCCGCTCTTTTATATTCATTCCTTTCTTTCTTCATTGTAGTCTAATTCTCGCTCACGTACGGTTATATATTATTTTTAATCATATTCATTAAATGTTTTATTTCACGAGGGAAAAAATGGAGAAATTGTCGAAAGACGAAATTTCGTGGGTTCTTAGTTTTTTTTTTTTTTTTTTCTTTTTTCAATACTGCTTCTCCCAATTGCAATATCATTTCGTCGGTGACGAAAATAAGGACACTTGGAAATGACAAGAAGGTTGTTATTTTTGTTGCATTGAGATGCGAGTTGAGTAAAAAATTATGTTTAAACCGGTTTACAAACCGGCGCAAATTGGAACAATTTTTTTTCTGAACAATATTATTCATCAATCAACAAATTAAACATTTAGAAACAAATTCTACATACTAGTATACAGAACAATTCTGACGTTGTTATGTTTGTTCGTTGTTGATATCGAATTTCTTAACTCCATGTCAATATAATCATTCGTGTTAGCACTCTCAGATAAATTAAAAATACAAAATACAAAATTAATATTCTAGCCATGGATGATATTAGAAATTGAGGTACATTCCAGTGGTTCTCCACGGCGTATTGCTGTCCACATATTTGGAGTAGAAAAATACGAATATCATTGCGCTAGTATTTGATTGTTCTCCCGAATTAATAACGCACATATTTTCTTTTCCGCTCTTCATTTTTTGTTTTCTACTTGATCATTCAATTCTGAACAACGCCATTGACGGTGAACAAAAAGTTAGAGTTCAGTATTGCCCCCCTGCCTTTGCAGATAATGCGATATAAATTGTGACTTGTTATATTAAAGGATTTCTCATTCGTTTGCATAAAGAAAAAAAATGTTTGTCAACAATTGTTATTGTTACGATGGCTGATATCATTTTGCAGTTGATTGATTCGGAACTGCAGAAAGAAAAGAACTAATACCCTTTTACAGGAAGACTTACATTACTTATTTTTGTTTTTTTTTTACCATGTAATTTTTAACATTTTCGAGTGATATTGAGATACAAAACAGATACACTCAAATGGAAAAACTTAACTAGTGTACACTTAGTGAAGTCTTCAGATTTTTCTTTTTTAATATTTTCAAATTAGACTAGAGTATTGCCAATGTGCCTGCGAAACAAACTTATTGTGTCAAGCCAGGAAGAGATTTAGAAAACCTAATTTAGTTTGACCCCCTCCCCAAGATAAAGCAAAGATCATTTAATAAAATTGGGACAAACATGAGTGAATTAATTAAGTTTAGAAATATTAATTCACTATTTTTCAAAAGCAGATCATTTACACTCATATACATATATAATTCGAGATGAGGGTAGCACAGAGTATGAACAGAGAGACAAAGTTAAAAATGATCGAAATAAAACTTTGACATTACAGTTCTTGCATGTCATCTTGATTTTGTCAATTTGCAAATTTGAAATGATTAGTAATACTGTTGTGGTCATTGTTTAGAAAGATATCAACTCAGATAATTCTTCCTATATTCTTCTATATTGTATCCGTCTTATTACGAAAATGTCCTTCGAGACAACATTTCGAATTATTCACACAGCCTTCGATATTACAATATACTAGAACTCACGCAGTTTTTATTTAGTGTGCTTTTTCGCGTCATTGAAATGGGATAATATTTCTCCTAATTATTCAAATCATTGATGGCCTGAAGGATACGTTTAACGTGCCCCACTTTGACAATGCCAAGTTCTTTCAAGTCACGACGCGCCAATGACAATAGTTCTCTACCTCGTATGTCATGCGATACAAATTGCTCCGTATATTCGCCAAGTTGCAAATTCTCTAGCCATGAACAAACATCACATACTCCCCACGTTGTCACTTGATCTCGTGCCAGATGATTATTCGATGTCCCACCACCTGAGCGACGAAACTTTAACCAAAATAAACCACGATGACGATTTTTTTTATCAGCCTGTGAATAAACAAATCAAAGGGACAGAAAAAAATTTATCAGTATCACAAATGAACAATTGCTTCATATTGCTTAGGTGAATTTCTACATTGATTTTTGGGTAAATCTATTTAGACATGCTTGTTGATGTCATTGAAAGCTTCATTGTGTGAATATTTTTTTTCAACGAGGCACGTGAATTCTACAAGATTCATATGAAGATATGAGATATTTCAATTCTATATCGAGTTGAAATCACACATTATTAGTGCATGGAAATTTATAGGATATCAAATGAAATTTATCAATTCAATCAATTGATTCACTTATTGATCAACACTGTGAATAATTTGTGGAGCTTAAGATCATGCCCAATTTATGGATAAGAGAAAAATTAGATTGAAATATAGTTGTGAGTTACATAAAAAATATATTTCTGTAAAAAATGGACATTAGAAAAGGGGAAGGTAGGGGAACAATCTATTTCTAGTTATCATTTTCCTCTAGTACTACAGCAAACATTCACGATTTATTTAGAGCATATTACCAGTAATGGGATCGAGTACTCAGATTATCCAAATCAAAGCATAAAATATATTGTATTAATAACCGTAAATAACTAAAAATTGAAAAATACATATACTTTTAATTCCGACGGAATTCGAATCAGATCATTTATTATTTTTACGTATATGAATATATATATATATATATATAAATGTGGAAAATTTTGGTTTCATTTGTTCATCCGTGGCATATTACCATGCAATTGAGATTAAAAATCCAATTCCATATATAAATAGAGAAAAATTGAATGAATTCAGAAAAATTCGCCTACCATTCTTCATTATTACTATTTTTTTTCATCTTCTCATCGAAATAATGTTGGGACAAAATTCAATTCACAATTTTATTTTTAAATAATGAGTATACCTGATCGTCCGTAGCTAAATTTTGCAGATAAACCAGACCCGTAGTAGACTCATCGAACACACACTTCCGCAATTCTAATTCCATTGACGATAATGCCAGTGATAATTTACTCTCCAAGTCTTCGCGTAAAATCTGAATGTAGAAGAAAATGATGATTAATAACAGTTCATCAGCTATTGATTCGAAAAATATTGCGGCCAAAATTATTCTCACCAAATTTGGACCCTTATCCCGAAGCAATGTACATGATTCTTCATAAAGTTGTCTGGCACTAGATACCAATTCAGTCATAACGGGCCGCAAAGCTGTCTATATAAATGATTCAGTTGAAAAAAGGCAGTGAGTAGGAATAGTTCAAATTTCATCCATGACAATAACAATATTTTACCCCTTCAAGAATTTTCCCATCCGGATGAACTCTTTCTAAATTCATTGCTGTTCTGTCAGCAATATGATATAGATCTGGTTCAAGACTAGGATGTGATATTATCAGTAATTTTACCCATTTGACTAATGACGTAATAACTTCAATAAAACCAAGAAGAATATTCAATTCCTCGTCATATAACTGTATGGGTTTACCATCAAGTCGAATTGATGAACGTGATTGTGATGTATTGCTTAGGGTCGATGTAGATTGAGACACTCCACTTGATGTATTGCCGCGTTGTTTCTCTTCCCACGCACGCAGTGACGTTTCTAAAGCCTGAAATATAAATAAACGTAAAATAATTGGTCCATCATCAATTAGATAAATGGAGAAAAAAAAAAATCATTCACATACTCTATTTCGATAAAGCATCTGCATACGATTTTTATGTATGATTCGAATAATTCCAGGCGGTTGTATCCACGCCTCACCATCGACCTGAATAGGTACACCCTCATCCCCTAATATATTGATTTGAACTGTCTGACACTGAGCAATGCGATGATGTTGCAAATTAATCAGTCGTGAAGCTGCCATTTGTACTGATCCAAATACTGCCATGACTTCTAACACACGATCGTCAAATGAAGGTGCTAAAAAAATATCACCCTCCTTTGAACCTCCCCAAAAATTCGTGCCCCCCATAAAACTTGGAATATTCAAGACAACAATGCCTTGCAATGACGGCAGTGGAATTCGTTGACCGTCGCATTCCAACTGAACTCGTTGCTCAAGATTTTTATACGTCTTCTGAAGCCATTGTTTTGATCCTAACACACCATACCACATATAATTTTTTGCGCGCGATCTACATTTTTCCGGGTGTTCCTCGCGTTTTTGATGGAAGTCTAAACATATTTTTGCGTCAATTCCGATACCAAAATAATTATTCATACAACAACGTTCAAAATAGCCCTCCATTAAGGTGTCATCCGGGTCCATTAAAGGCGATACAGCAGCACACAGTGCATCAGCATTAGCCATCAATGCTTGACTGATCAATCCTGCTCCACCGCTGACATTTGGCCACATTGGTAGTTGTACTAATGGATTAATAATTGGTAATTTTTTCACATCCACAGTTTTATCGACAGATTTTGTTCTATCGTGACGTAAACTTATGCTTGATCCACCCAATTTAGCAGTGGTAGCGGCTAAAGAAACGACTTCAGATGCTTTCAATAAGCTCCCGCTGCTAATTCGACGTGTGGCCTGTGGTGAGAATCCTAATTCTGGCAATTCAACACTCAATTTTTCCATACTACCGCTGTGATGACGTAAATCAAAAATGTTTTCATGTTCCACTGGATTACCCATCGAAATTGATGGACTTGGTGGGTCGACAATGACACTAATTGCTGATGGAAAATTTGGGAACGATTTTTTCATAGGTTTCACTGGATCTTCTGTGACTGTGAAACAACAAACTTGGCTCAATGATTCAACTTTTTCAGCTCCAAATTCGGTGGTTTCACTGTCATTTTGGAGTTCATCGTGTGCAAGCCGTGGGCACTACAAATATAATTGTCAACAAATTTTATTGTTCTATATTGAAATAAATAAAAAAAAAAAATACTTTTATGAGGTTATTCACCTCTTTTGCAATAGTCGATAAGTATCTAGACGATTTTTTGAATGATCTTCTGGCAATATCATTACCCTCAACAAATTGTGCTAGACTACAATATTTTTGAGGCTTCTCACTCCGATCAGTTTCAATACATTCACGCACCGAATCAAATTTCTCTCCCAGCATTGTGCTCATTAAATCTTGGCCAAGTGAACTCAAATCATCAATGAAACTCTCAGAGTTTTGTAATTCTGAATTTTCCGCTGAATCAATGTGCCCGATTTCAGAGCTCTCTGATTGTTTTGTTGAATCCAAAATATCGCTGTCTATATGGGCTAAAAAAGTGTGAGAAGAGAAATTATCCAAACAAATAACAATATCAATATACTAACGTATTACAATTGGATAATAATAATTCCTCACCGATTTCACTTTCACTATGTTTCATCGTGAAACTTTGTGAATCCAATGTATCAGATGCTAAACTGTCTGAACTGTCAGTACTATTGCTGCAACTACTTCGCGTAACTTCTGTTCTCGGCGCATAATCATTTCTGTGAACAAATCCCGCTGATATATTCTCGTCCTCATCCGGAGATATAATGACATCTTGTATGGTGGTGTCATCTGATCTCGAGATGGTGTCCAATGTTGTGCTTGTTACGGTAACATTAAGATCTATTGTTGTGTCCATTTGTGATGGTTCAGAGAAATGGTGGTTTTCACCTGATGCTATTATTGCATTGTGTAGTGTTGCACTGTTAGTTGGTGTTGAAAAATTGAATGACCTAGACAATAGCATGAATTATTCTAATTATATAAATTAATTTACTTAAATTATTGCACTCACATCTGTGGTATGTTTGAGCTATTTCTCCGACTGTCAGCAAATCCGTCTGGAGCAGGGAGTGTAAGTAGTTCTTCAGGTTGCGAATCACGTCGTAAATCCGGCATTGGACTCAATGAAATTAAATTTGGCGTCGGACTCGGGCATGGTGAAATGTCGTTGCTACCTGATGAGACAATTGTCGGTATAAGAAAAATATTACTTTCACTGTTTATTATTCGGTAGTTTAAAAATTGTCGGTCTTTTTTTTCTGAAGCGTTTGCCTTGGTATCATCCGATATTGTGGCACTGTTTTGTGCTCTATTTGCAGGATGCGTTAACGTGATATTTCGCTGCTCGTCAAGAAAAACTTCTGCTTGTTGTACGAGCTGTCTTATTGCTCGTTTGAGACTATTTGCTCGTGCCATTAAAGCATCTTTATCTGCAAAGTTTCGGGTTTTCCTTACTCTTTTGAGATTTGTTATATCTTTCTCTGGTTTTTCCAACACTCCCTTCTCGATATCATTTCCACTGAATGGACAAGTCTCAGATTCTACAGTTTTTCTATCTATTTCAAAATTCTCGGTTAAATCTTCATCATTATTTAGTGTTTGGAGTAGTTGATCCAATTTATTCTGAAGTATGGCGCATTTTTCTCCTAGAATTTGATTATCTACGTTATAACTTGCCTCAAGTATCCTCGTAGCAAAATCTTTTACCGTTTCACAAAGCCCTCTGGTGAAAAAATAAGTATAATCAAACGGTTTGAATTGAACTCTCCTTCTATATTGAATTTCGACATGTTTCTGTTTATATATTCTTGATCTCTACTTACTTGACATTTGAAATTATTATTGTACTTTCGTTCGCTTGCAAGAGATTCGCGATGTGCGTAATGACATTGTCCTCATACTGTTGAACCATTGAAGCATTCAATGCCGAAACAGTTTGTAATGGCGATAATTTATGACACGGAAGTGAAATATTACGTTGAAATGTCATTATGCTCCAACGATCCAACATTTTTGTGCCAGCTTTTTCATATTTTTCCAATAATTGTGGTAAATGTGTGTCATCGTCGCATGATGCGCCCCAACCAAGTACACGAGCCAAATCATTTCCCGTTCCCAGTGGTAACACACCAACTTGACACTGTTTCTGTCAATATGATTAATTCAACAATGAGTTTATTAGTGTAAAATTAGTTTTTTTTTTTGTCATTACGATTGATGGAACGAAAAATTAATCAATCAACTTTTTGTTGCTGTAAGAACTTCATGAGAATTCATTGGCGTGTGTACAGACTCGAATCATGAATATTTCAACATAGTTTTGTCAAAACGAAGAAAAAGGATAAAAAAAAATGGAGCGAAAGAATTAATTGCGACAACTGTTTAATAGGTATGCGGGAATGTCAATACTAATATTCGAAAGAATAGAAGCAAAATTAAATGATTGAGTAGTTATGATTTTTCACCGAGGAACATGTATAAAGCAAAAACGTATCGTTTCATTTTTTTTTTTTCTCTCATCTCCCCGTTATACCGTACATTTGTTACTCTTACTCACGTGCATTCCCAATCGATCGATCTCTGAAAGCACCCAACCAACGGAACCATCACCGCTGCACACCAGAATCCGAAATGGATCGAAGTGTCGAAACAGTCTTAGCCTGTTCATTATTATATTCACTTAAATGTGTTATATGATATATTTTACCAAAATATTTTGTCTCAAAAATTTCAGATAAAAACTTCGTTATATGAAATTTTTGAAATACTCCTATCTTATTATATTGATGCAATGGAGTAATCCAACGATTCTTACATAACTGTCAATTACATTAATATTTTCTGTCTTTGTCAATAATGAACAGTTATTGATGAGAACGAAATTGAGATTCATTTACCCTGGCCCAGGACCACCTTTGATTAAATCAAAAACTTGTGCAGGATTCAGCAGTTGCTTAAACCTCCTGAGAAACTTAATCCCTTGATTGTCACCAGATTTACTATTGACGAAAACAAGAAGTGGGCTGCATCCAACAGGCCTCACAGCTTCCCATGCCTCATCACTACCTATACGATGAATCCAAAGATATTAAATAACAATTATGTGAATCAAATTTATATGTAAATAAACGGGGGTTCAACTATGTTAACCATTATTACCTATACTGTGCAATGCAGTGGGTGGGACTACACTTAATTTACCAAGTCCCAACGGACAGACAATACTTAATGCCGGCCTGCAGGCGGTATGGACTGTGACACGACACCATAGACATCGCCAATCTTGGAATCTATTGTCAAAAATAAGCTCAATATCTGATTTGGAAAGATTAATCGCTTCAATAGTTGAACTCATGTACATTACAGGTGGAATTACCTGAGAACAGAGCCACAAGTTTTATCACACACAGCACATTTAGAAGATACTGGCAAGTTTCCTTCCATCCATTGATGTGGCATCTGTATATTGCCATCTTGATCCTCAATTATATCTTTACCAATTGATGCCAATGTTGTCCACTTACAGTTATTTATTGCTTTCGGGCTACATCGTTTATGAACTTTATATTTGCATACTTCGCAACTCAATCCATGCGAAGTTACGCCTGTAAAAATAAAAAATTGATTTGCTTATTGTTTAATAATACGGATGAATTAATATTTCATTAAAGAGTTTGATTACTAATATATTATCCTTCGTTATACAGATTCATAATTAATTACCGTAGAGGGCATCTCTACAGACATTGCAATATGTTGGTCTTGCATGATTGGTAGCATACCAATGATGATTACCCCCAAGGAATTCAGCAGCCCCGGGTTCACTCTGAGGTTTACCGTCGCTTGCATTTTTCAATGCACCCAACCACTCCTCCATTTCTTGTCTACTCTCACCACAGAGTACCAATGAACGAAAAGGCGTTATTACCTATTCATGAAAACAAAAATATTAAACAGTCGACAATTATATAGTTGATGTATATCTAATATATATAATATAAAAAATTGGAGAATAATGTTTAATTCAATAATGAGTATTCTCTGCATCATTGTTATTTGACATAACCTCTTCAAAACATTGCTGTGTATGCCATATTATTCTGATAATATACCTTGAATCGTGACCGTGACTTTGTTCGTTTCGATAGCATTTGAGCTTTCATTCAGGGTATAATAAATTTATATTAATAATACTTTAATAGATAACAATTAATTAACATAACTATTTTGTTGGTTATGGCAGTGACAAAAAAGTGGGACGCCTTTGATTTGAAACATATAATTCATGTTTGCGCGTTCTAGCAACAAGATTCGCGCGCATGTTATCACGCGCGATCATTTCTCTTATTTTCTTTCTACTATTTTTTACTATTATAATTTAGTTATGTGTTAAAAAAACTTGTAAAATCTATTGATAATGATATTGATATTGGATGAATAATTATTGTGTGAAGCAATATGAACAATTCATTTACGTGAACATCATGCATGATTGCATAAATTATAGTTTATATAAATTACTTGATATTAATTGACTGCTTAGACCGCAATTCTATTTTAATTCAAATACAATTATGTCCCGCGGGAATTGAATAATTAAATTGAGCTTCTATATATATATATATATATATATATATATCCATCAATGACTTAAAATAATTAATGGCAATGAATGTCATAGTGTGTGGTAATTAACATTCAAATGAAATGTAATTTCAAAAAAATAAATAAATGTTGGAATACTTTCTGTACTGAATAGAATTTATAAATTATTTGATACGGAGACTCACTTGAAAACTATGATTAGCGTTTTTCGTGCTGCACTCAGCTAGAGTCAAGTCTGTTAGTTCAATTTCATCAAACACTGCACCCTGTAATATGAATAAATAAGTAAATTAATATAAGGTCGCGTGTACATATGTAATAAATAGAATTAACCGCCAAGTACGACGCATTTTGTGAAGATACCTATTTTT
Source organism: Meteorus colon (assembly GCA_030523085.1). NCBI lineage: Eukaryota > Metazoa > Arthropoda > Insecta > Hymenoptera > Braconidae > Meteorus > Meteorus colon. The sequence goes on from JAPYZH010000354.1 coordinate 13,610, forward strand.
GTTATTAAATGCCCACGGGAATTTCACGTCAAGAATAAAAATATCAGAATGGAGTTTAATAAAGTTAATGGAACTTCCATGTCATACATATTTATGTGTGTGTTTTTAGTGCATACACGACATCACAGAAGGTATAAACAGGGATGAAAAAATATCAATAAATTATAATAAGTATATATATACATATATAAAGGTCTCTCCTCTCCATTATTTATTTGATATATTGTCTTATTCAAGCATCAAGCTCTCATTGATTGACATATCGCGATTAGCGGTGAAAATCAAATTTGAATCAATAATTGAGTTGAGAGTAAAATGGATATAAAAAACCTGACACATAGGCGAACGCCTGGACTGAAACCCGAATAAAATCGATTGCTTTTGGTGTTATTTAATTGGTTATGAATTTTCTCAACATCAAAGTCTGATCAAAAATCTGCACCCCCTCTTCATGTTTACACAATATATCGGAACCATATATGAAAAAAAATAAAAACGGGAAGGTGAGAAGAAGAATGAAATTGTATCGAGTCGACACAAGGGTGGAATGATGAAAATACAACCCATTGTCTCCCAAGCCATTGAATGTAGTGAAACTTTCTATATCACAATATTGATATATTTCTCTCATTGATGATGATGTTTATTTGGTAACGTAATATGAGTGATGAAACAATAATTCAATAAGAAAACAAAAAGTATGGGGGAAAAAATTCATAATGTATATATATTTCATGAACTTTTATATACAAACAAGTAGTGTCTTCAGTTGACAAAAGATTCGAAATAAATTTAAATGTATGATATAATCTTTCTCCAAACTAATCTATATTTATACGGAAATCCGAAAAACTAGGTTATTGACGTGTTTCATGACATATTAAATGTGGAAAATAATATGCAAGTATTTTTCTTTTGATATTTTGCTGTTCAATGATTCAATTGCAATGAATATTTTGAAAAAAAAAAATGTTTATGATATGATTATTCGGTAAATTATGGAATGCCATTTGATATTTATTTGAATTACCAAGAGTTGTTATCGCAATCAGAATATTTCAAAAATATTTTCTTTTGCGTAAGATTTCCAACAGATATAAAGTCCCGATTTTATTATACTTTCCCAGTTCGGATATTATTGTGAAGTTTGTGGTGCAACCCGTTTGAATTCTTACTTGTTTATTCTTTTGTTGTTTATTCTTTTTATCCATCCATGTAATTATTTACTCACTCATCCATTTATTTATTCAGCAAGGCTAAGTTGCCAATAATGTGCTATTAATCAACATCAAGTGGGACAAAGGTTCATTCTCAACACCCAACGAAACTTTTGTCAATAAATAACCACCGTCATCGATCTTACCAACATTCAATACGGAATAACGGAGGGTACGTCAACGACTTGTAATATATAGACGGACAGTGAGATTGGAAGAAAAGATGTATTTATTATTATTATTATTTCTTCTCGGTTTTTTTGTTTGTTCCTTTTTTTAATTTCATGTTGGAATAGTGGCCTGACTATTCCAGAATAGGTCGACATAGAATAGAAGAAAGTGAGCGAAAAAGAAAAACAGAACTAAAAATTGATTGGTCGCTCAAAAACTCCTGGGCCATTTCAAGTGATCACTTAGATTATCCGTGTTCATATACTACAATAACGCAAATGCATTTAGTGATTATATATATTCATAATCGGTACTAATATAATAACATCTGCATTCTCTATACGGTTCTACGGTATTGTAATACATGGAATTGGTCGTTGTGACATTTGAAATCATACTCCAGCGGAATTTGTTATGAAATCCCGTTATAGATACAAAAAAATAGCAAATCTTCATATTTGAGAAGATTATGATTCTCTTGCTGTCTCCTATGAATTCAGTACCATTACATTTCATTCGAGATAGGAACATAAAGAAATCACGTTCAATCATAACAATAAAAATCAGAGAGTGGTAACGGATAATGAAAAGGGAAGAGAGAAAAAAAAAGTATCATCATGGCAATGGATTATGCGTTGCATATTCTTCTTTCATCTAACTCATATATTGAAACAAAATAAATAGAAGCGAAACATAGCAGAAAAAAAAAAAAGAAAAAAGAAAAGAAAAGAAAAAGAAAGAAAAATGAGTATAATCGAATGGAGTGATAGGGAATCTTTTCAAGAGTTTGAAAATCCCCCATCGATTTTGAAGACTTGACATGCATGCGCGACTGTCATTCACGTAAAAAAAAAAAAGCTATTCAATATCTTCTTGGAGTACGGTATGACAGGAAGGGCCAAGGAAGGAGATGTGTTGTTGCAGAAGAATTAGCAAAATTTAAATATGGAAATGACTCGAAAAATCATATATCAACTCACCGTTAAATACACAAATGTATCTTTCAATGATGACGTCGATTTCGGATTGATTGCGAAGTCTTATTTCAATTATTTTCCCGCGCAATTAACTAATAATCAATTGAATAATCAATGATTGTCATAGGTTCTTCCTCTATGAAGCTTTCACATTATATAACTTCATTTATCTATATTGCTTTCCAAACGAAAATTTTCCTCGGAATTGATATTCTTATGATGATTGTCTGAACAGTTATTTATTATTGTCTCTTTCATTCGCTTATTCTACAGCCACCACAAATTCCCATATCCCACTATTCTCTTGAGTTTGCGCTGACACTGTTTCTAATTATTAAATGAGACGGAAAAAAAAAGAAAAAAATAGGTATTTATATGCCTACTTTATATATTTCACGAAACGCCGCAGGAAGACCGCGTTAATTATTGAGGAATATGGACTCATTTGGGTCATGAATCGCCCGTGTTTGACCTAGACTCTCGCCACATCTGATTTTTTTTTGTATCGCGCACTCGCGCGACCCCACCGTATATTGTCCTATTATAATTTATATTATTTCTCGGTAATCCTTAAAAAAAAGATAATAATAATAATAATATCAATGATAATAATAGAAAATTTAATCCAGATTAACTCAAATATTTCACATAACTTTTTAACTTTTTCCAATATTTCCCCGTTTCTCTTTCTATTTTATTTCATTCCCAATTATTTATATTTCATATCTGAACGATATCCAGTTATAATTGATGAGTTTAAAATTGTGCCTTTATAATATTATTGTGAAAATGTTTTATTCATTGAGTACGATCCGTAACGTTAAGCGTTAGCACCTCGACTGCGAGATATGCAATGTGAGGACGTGCGCGACTCCTCGGCCGTTTGCTCCTGTTCTCATTCCTCCCTTATACCTATATCACTCCTCTCCGCTCTGCCTCATCCACCATCAACTGCTCCCCTACCCTTTCATCCATAACCACCATATACACTTTATCATCCAGAGGTCTGAAGAGACGAAAGCTTTCAAAGCTCACCCCTTCGGCAACGTACGCCATCCCTCGGTAGCGTTCGATCACTTCCCTCTCTGCAAACTCATATCAACCATTACTCTAGATCTGTTTTGGACTTTTTTCTCTCCTTATATTCCCCTTTCCGGCTGATAATACTGAGCTGTATACAATAAAGTGTCGGGCGTATTCAATTCACTGTACCAATCAATTACATCAATTTTCAGAATTATTTTCAAAATACCACAACCATCATTATGGCATTTCGATTTGTTGTTTTCGTTTTGAAAATATGAAGTAAATTAATAACGCTCCATGTTTGATTTGAAATAATAAGATAATAATTGTAAGTTGAACAAAAGTAGCACATAGCAGTGTTACTTTTGTTTATTCTTCTTGGCAACACGATACATAATGAAGACTCTAGTGTATCCCAGCAGATTATCTGCATTACGAGAAATCCAGCAATATGATGCACATAACTAACCATCAAATTGTTACTTGTTTCACGCCGTCATTTGGTATTACGTGTGCGCGTTCTCATTTCATACGTCAAAAACACCAATATCTACGTGTCTTTAGCAGCTACTTCACTCATACCATTTCTCCTTTTTTCTTCTTTTTCGTTATAAATTATCGTAATCAGAATCGTAATAAAATTTTTCAACATACGAAAAAAATAGAAAAAATTTAAACAAACCCCATTTTTTTTTTTTTTTTTTTTTTTCATACAAAAACCACATATTTTCCAATCCGATACCTTTTTTCCTCGTCATTTTGTGCAAAACCATTGTGTAAATATCAATTATTTCACATTTTCACACGGTATTTATTCAGAAAAGAAAAAAAAAACACTGAGATTTGTTTTTCCTGAATGGAAACGATATATTGTCAGTGTAAAAAAATAGACATGCGCGCATCTATCACTGTTCAATCAATATATAGATATAGTTTCAACTGAGAAATGAAAAGAGGAGAAGAATAAAATGGATGAAGCAAAACGATAAATGAAGCGGATATTTATGTGCATAGATGCATATGATGCATTCGATCATGAATGAATGAGATAACTTCTTTTCAGGTAGTTATGCTATTATCTATTATTGTGCATCATAAGAACGGATAGCATCACACACGGTCATTGAAACTTCTGTATTATATGTTGTATGAATAAATGCTCATTTTTACGCAGTGTGTATTCCCACATGACAAATTTTCTTGCGAAATTTCAATGCGTTTATCAACTTGCTCATGAGTTATAAAATATGTTGGGTAAGCACAGATACATCCACGTGATGTTTCACGGGTCATGTCGCCACTTGGAACAACTTAGAGATCGATGTGACAACGAATCCGCCAGTATTTCATTATTCTCCTTTATCTACTGCTCCTTATAAATTTAATTTAAGATTTTTTCATGCGTATTGCGTCACGCTTCCCATTTCAACAATGAAATTACGTTCGCTCGATTCGACAATCATGATATGATATATTATTTTCGAAAGTATTTTTAGAAACATTTGAGGTACACGTATAGCGAATCCAAAATCCAGAAGGTATTTCCACATGGCAAAATAAATTTGGACTTAGTGTATAGCTAAATTTGATTGAGAATATGTTTACGATGGTAATTACGTGGATTCTAAACTTCAGTTTTATGTGACTCACGTTTCTGCTTCAGCGAACAATGAAAATTCTGTATTACTGTGACGTTCGTATACTCTTCTATTTGAAAGTTTTTTCATTTTTCTCGTAATACATTGGATGACATTCGAGAGCTCCAACGATCCTCATAAGGAGCAATTGAACGAGAAAAACTTCCATAAATTCAATAACTTCCAATTGAATCATTATGATTAATTTTCAAACTTCATCGTCATCAGTCACTTCCCTTGCCTCATACTTTTGTCATTTCATTCTTACCTTTGAGTCCTTAGCATAGTAAAGAGTGCGATCCTTTAGTTTAAAGTACCTCCTTTGCCAACGTTGAAAAGACCACGTTTGTTTCATAAGAAAGCCCTCTTTAGTCCAACATACCTTGAATAAATTAATTATTTAAATTCATTTCCCTTATTATCATGAAAAATTTTTATATTCTCTTCGCTGTATCATATTCATGAATTAAACAAAAAAATTGAATCCAGAAACGTGACATCTCCAAGAGAGTATCCAGTTTTAATGGGTTAAAGGGTGAAAAAAAATACTTACTGCATTTTTTATCGCTCGATTTGTGCTGAGTTTACGATGAAATATTCGTGCTGGTTCTGTTTCATCAGCTTCGCTACCTGAACTCTCACCCCCTCCACCATCCTCGGTTTTGTTTTTATCCACATTGTCCTCCTTTAAAGTTACATTTGACTTTTCAATAGCACATTTTATTTCAACCCAACAGCCACCACCACCACCACTGTCGCAGCCGTCGTCGACCTCTACCGCACATTCCTTTGCCAGTGTCTCTTCCACTCGATTTACTCTATTCAATGAGGACCTCATTGCTCATATATGATGAGGCTGATTATTGCTATCTTTTCCATTCTCGTTTCATCGTTTCCGAAATATTATTTTTTTCTCGTTTTCCCATACATTTACATATTGGTAGATTTATATCCGCCGCACATTTTTTCTTTCAATTTTATATCTATCTAACCTACGACTTCTATTTGATTCACTAACTTCTTTTGTTTGCTTTGGAATTCGTTCATTTAATGGTTGAATACATTCACAATATAACCGTTGTGAAATGGAATTGATATTATAATATTGTGCAGATAATGGAATACCAATCAGCATTCGGGGATACATCTCAACAGCTTTCGTACGCCAGTATCCAACGTTGTCAGGGCAATTTTATGAATCCCCACGCTATCTGTATATATGCAGTTTGGTGTTCAGAGAGAAGAGTGAAATAATGAGAAAATTCATGAATATGGCTGTATTTATACTTGTTAATCAGCGCATAAGTGGCTTCGAAGTATAAAAATAAAGATAGAATAAACTCTCAACTATATTGGATGAGATTCACGTATTGTTACTCACCTGGTTGGATTCCTTTCATTTTCAAATTTTCAATACTGCCGAATGTGGGCGTACACGCGCACAACTTTTATTTGTTTCTTCAATAGGAAATGTCAAGAATGCAATGAAATTTTTTTCGCGCATGTATAGTTGGGATGAAAAATTCACGGTTTATCGGGAAAAAATCATTCCATATATTTCTTGCTCTATTCCCAGTATTGTATTGCATACTCTATTATAAAAATTACCTAGGACGCATTTATGACATCGTTGTCATTGTCGACTATGTCAAACACATACATTCATTGTTCTTTGAATGTATTAGACATGAATTTGTACATAAATAAAGCACTGAGAATGACATACTTTTACAGGCAGTTGACAATTGTTCTCTCTTATACTTCTTATATGTGTGTGTTATCGAGTTTGACACATACTGGTCGTGTTGTATACAGTCACCACGGACGATCCATGGTCGTGTGACACCGACCTTGCGCAATTTTATCTAGCCGCAGGACGAAGCACACAGCGTTCAACATGCTCGAATCAATTGAATGCGAATAATTTTTTTCGACCCCTCATACATATACATGAAAAATACAATATATGTAAATTTTTTTCTCGGCTCAATACGTTGGAAGAATTGAAATTACAACAGCTAGTAATTTTTTAATTTTCATATTGCCAGATATTCAAACTGCACATACATCATTTTTCAATTTTTTTTCTTTTTCCTATCAACGCCGTAATTATACTAAACACAACCATATGATTCATATATATTTGTATGTTCGTTCAGGCGATCAGCAACATGTGTACTTTGTTCATTTCAATTGGGCATGTAGGCAACAAGAATAAATGAAAGTAAGAAAGAAAGAAAAAGTTTTATATTGGTAATAAGGCAAATGTGGTTTTTATAATTCATCTTGTTGATTTTATTCATCGCGTGCTATATCAATGTACGGCGTGGTCATGATATGATTGATAAATATATTCATTTATTTATTTATTTGAATTACTATTATAATTATCATCATCTCATCTTCTTCATGTTGTTCTTTCAACCAACGCAACAGCAAATGATATCTCTCTTTCTTCTCCACCAACTTGAACATCGCTTGTCATCATTTTCGTTATTGTCACGATAAAATGGAACTCTCAAGATGCTATCATTTGACAGCGAGCCTTCAATCGACGCCGTATCATTGCAAATACTCGAACTTTCATGCCATACAAGAATTTCATCATTATTTTCAGTCATGACTGTTATATTTTCATTATTATCATATTCGTTATCAATAACGTCCCTGACTCCAGAGGACAAATGATTTTTACAAACTAGCATAGTAGAATGTGTTACGCTCTTGTTAAAATATTTTCTCGATGATTCTGTAGGTAATTCATCGAGCGATGGGAATTCGCATATATATGTGGGAAATTTATATGCTCGATATTCGTATGGTGTAATGGGTGTTTCAACTGTATTACTGGCAAATTCTAATTTAGCGTAAGCCAAGATTTCTTTTTCCAAGAATATTCTCAATGCACGTTTACTGGATTGAACATCTCTCAGATTATTTCTATTCGTTGAATTAAGGGATGTTAAATCATTGAGTGTTATCTTCATTTGAGGTAAATATTTCGGTGAACTCACCCAAGATTTTTCTAAATTATCGATATAGAGATTTTTTTTTTCGTTTTTTATATCAACTTTTTCAACTTGACTTTCGATTTCTGTCGTTAAATTTGATGACGGGTGTCACTTGCTTACTGGAAAATTCTTGTCACTTTGTCGTCGGTGTTGATACGTCAGTGGTACGACTAAGCTGCTGTCTTTGCTTTTATAATGCTCATTAAAATCTAATCGTACACTCAACAATTGTAATGACACGTCTTCAGCCGATGCAAGCATAAGGAGAAATTTTTTTACTCGATCCTGATATGTACGTGACAACAATCGTAATTGTCTAGATAATGTTGATAAGTATTTAGCGAAAATATTTTGTCTCTCGACTCTGTCAGCATCAATACTCGTTGATCTGCCCCACAAACGTGTCTTTTGATTCGATACCTCGATAAATTTTTCGGCATTCAATCGCGCTTCGTACTCTTGCGTTGCCCGCGCAAGAAATGTTTCCTCTAGGCTTTGCAAATCCAATATTGGACCGTAAACTGAACGCAGATGATCCATGAGCTCTTGTGAATCTTCATCCAATAATGTACCACGTCTTACAGACTCAACAAAATTATTGTGAGCAACAATAATGTCATCTAACGATGCGGCCTGACGTAAATGTTTCGCAAATACTTCCCAAGAACATTCAATAACTTCAAACAAAAAGTAGTACTGCATTTGATGTACTAAATGTACCATACTACTTGTTATTAAATGAATATGATTTTGCAACGGTAAAACTTCCGGCATTTTACGGAATATTTTTGCTGATGTTATCTGATGTTTCCATATTGAAGATAAAATCGATTCCATACGTTTGGCTCGCCACAATGAAAAAAACACTGTTTGATATGTTTGTCTGCATGGTTCCAATATCTACAAACAAATGATAGAAATAAAAATATTATTAATTATCAACTACATATGCACTTTTATCACACGATGTGAATTCAACTTGCCGTTCCGATAGGCCCGTCAACATTGTAATCCAGGATGAATACATCCCAGCCAGTTTCATTTTCTGATGGCGCCAACAATCTGACGTCCAATCGTCTTTGTACATCAATATCCTCGATTTTAGTACATGTCGCTCGAATTGCAGTTTCTAGAATCGATGACAAGTTATGTGGATAGAGTGAATTTGCAGGTTTAGCTAATTCGTGTTCCATTAAATGCATCAAATGTTGGATGAAATGCCCTTGACCAAGCAGAAGATATCCTTTGATACCTTGCAAATGGTCCATTAGTTGATATTCTTTTGCTAACATTTCAACGACACGCGTTGAAGTTTCCTTATATGCCGAATTCATCATCGTTTGCAATGGACCATCGGGATCCATTACAAAAAACGCTTCTACATTACATTGATTAGAGTCGTCACACAGTAGATCGCCGTCAAGTGAACGAACTGGCGCTGATCCTTTGCAGACTTCCCGTAAGAAATTGATACTTTTTCCAGTACCGAGGATTTTTTTGGCTTGTGATTTGCTGATGAATGTTGGTACCATCGCATCTCTAACTTGGTATTTTTCATACCACAATCGATCGCCAACGACATCGGCACAAGCCTCAATGAAAAATTCTTGAAATGGATCATCCAGTTCGCCATCGTTGATCCAACGTATCAACATATTGTAAAGCGGTGAGCATACACTTTCTAATATACGTTTGACGAGTTTCTTTACACCAGCATCGCCGTGATGACTGAAATCGTAGATTGCAGACGCCAAGGCGCCGCCTTTCCGACTTTGGCATGCTCGAACAATACTTGCTAACCATTTTAAATTTTCCAATGGATCGCAAACCCACAAATGTAAATGAGAAAGTGTTACAGTCTCGAATCCGAGGGAATTATGTGCGCGATTAACTTCTTCCTGCATTATCGCAATAAATCTATAATATTCGGATAATTCTTTATGCAAAACAGCCACAAAACTATCAGCGACCCTTCCCGCACCCGCTATTGACATTCTTTCCAGTCCTCTCCTTACAACATTGTGTAAATATCCTAATTCACTTAATCGTAATACTGCTTGCTTGTGAGAACGATTCACATTTGCCTTTGATTCGATTTGAAACCCATAATTTGAATCCAATTTCAAAACTCTTCCTTCAATACCTTGAAATGAATATATCAAATCTTGAACTAAAATATCCTCAGATACGTAGTAATCATTCATTATCTTTGTGGCATGACTTATAGACGGTGTTGCGCGAGAATTCAGATCGGGTGTATTCATTGCGACCATCTGGGCTTGAGAATGTCTTGATTGTGGTGTGTAAGCTGCGAAAAGAATTGATTTTTTTTTTCTTTGTTTTGAGGATACGTGTACAAAAAGTGTTGAAATGGGAAATGATCTTACAACTCGTGGAGGCAATAGGCGAAGTCAAACCCAATCTCATGTCATGAAATGAAAATATATTCTTGGCTTCATCGGCTGAATGGCTCATGTATAACAGGAATATCAACACTCCTATCCTATTTTTCAGCGGCTATAGGAACAGAATATTTATGAATGAATAATAATATATAGTGACAAAAATGATAAATACGGTAAAAAATATACTTTTTCTTTGAGATCATTGTGCAATTTGTCAAAATGAACGCCTTCTCTTGTTGATAACTTGCTTTTTATATGACTGGCGATGGTTATCTCATCTTCCCGAAATGTTTCAACACCTTGAGTGGACGATAGTAAGCCCAAGGAAAATCTCATGAATCGTCTAATGACCTCTGAAAGTTTTTAATTTTATCAACAATTCGTCAAAGGGATGAATAAAGATAGTTCCATCACCAAAAATTGTGATTTGTCTGAATATGAAGAAAAAAATCATTTAACTAAGACAAACAATTATTGTCATCATTATTATTCTGCCGAATTCTGTGTGCAGAATCAATAAAACTTGACAGATCTCTCATCTCTCGGTAGAATGAATCGTTTTGATAGGACTACCTTGAGAATATTCAAAATAACTATATAAATTATATGCACCACTAGTCCAACCATCATCTGTTGAAATTTCATAAAAATCAAGTGAATTTCTGTTAACATCAGTATAGTGGTAGCTCTTCAAGAAACGCTCAATTATTATTAATAGGATCGAGGATGAACTTTTTTTCATATCGATACTAACAAGTTTATTGTCAGTATCGATATGACAAGACAGTGATGAGAAAAAAAAAAAAAAATATGTACCTAGTGATTGGGCCAGTATTACACAATATGGTCTATAAGAAAAACAATATATTTAACCTAACCTGGTTTTTGTTCACCACACATTGACACAATCATTTTTTGTACGAGGTCACTCACGGTTTCCGCTTCTATGACACTCATTGTGTGAGGTAATTTATTGTTCAATATATGTATTGGAATTATTGATGACGGTATGAGACGTACTAATAATTAAACGTGGAATTATGAATGAAAATCCACAAATATCAAACAACTTTTTCGACCTCATCTGATGTTCTGTGTATACAATGCATTACTATACAGTATTCATACAGATACACATTTGTGTGAATATAACAATCACGCAATCTGAATTACCAGTAGTCGTTACACATATAAGTGGTTAGTGGCGCTGGTATATATTTTTGAATCTTTGCCACTCTGTTGCCATGATAATGCATCAACTGTTAATAATTTGAGCAATAAACTCATCACGATATCTTACATGATTCGATATAATAGAAAAATATCTATTCTATCTTCAATTAATGAAGGAGACAATAGAGCTCATTCGGGAGGATAAAATATCCTCAACAATATGGAAATATATGATGCCATTATACATATATGTATATATATATATATTGAAATGAATATGTCTGTTTACGGGGAGAATCTTCAGTAAATTCGTTGTGTTTGAGCAATATGAGAGACAGGTGGGCTACCTCAATTATTTCACATGATAGATGTAATTAAAAAAGAATGAATGAAAAAGGTATATTCCAAAAAACGTGTGACACGCGATGGCAAAGTCACTTTCGAAAATTAGAATCAATTAAAATCTCCAGGAAGGGAATAAAAAATATGGCAAAAACACGAATGTCCAAGTTAAACATAATATTCTCTCTCACTGTTTCAATCCACCAAAAAATACATATTCGGGAACGCCTTGCCCACTGTATACATCTACACATTATACACACACTCCTCGAGAGATACGCACGAGCAACTCCAGAATTCTCTCGCACAATATTGCCATATCGCAGGTTTATATCACTGGCCGGAAGCTGATGCGTTCTCTTAGTGAGCGGAAACGAATAATTCGGGCCCCTATCGTCCTCCGCATATCGCCCAATGATGATCACATGATCATCATGCGTATATACAAATATAAATAATATGAGTACATTAAAAAAGTATCCGACACCAATATTTTTATAATTTCATAACGATCATGAGTAGCAGGCGAGATATATATATATATAATGAGAGAGAGAGAGAGAGAGAGAGAAAGAGTAGGTAACAAGGATCCTCTACGTGTATATGACTATATCATGTGCACAAATCAACGCTCTGCTTCTCAAGGGTTCTTCGGCCTCGGCAGCCCCAGCTTGTCCAGTTGTCCGTACTCGCACAGCAACGATCTAAAATCGAGAATAATTACACACGGAATTTCAGATCAGTCGTACATTATTTTTGAAAAGTAATATCCACAAACATTTTTCCCATCACAATATAGAAGCCGAGATAACATAAAAATTGAGTTAATTGATCTAAAATCTAACTGATGTCAGTTGGTTTTATCATACAGAATGATTCAAGATATCCCGATAGTTCGGAATATTTTACTGTTGAACTCAATGGATTGTACAATTTCTCTTCTTTTCATTCCTCCTAATATTTTTTTGAATTAGGAATTATGTTCGATTGTATTCCCGCAGCTCTTGACACTGATGTCTCCCCTTGAAATAAACAGTCAACAATAACAGTGCGCGCACATGTATTTATATTTATACAACCTATAATATTAAAAAAAATGAAGTATATAGGAAAAGGAAACTTGGCTGCTCACATTTAACAATCAGATATTCATACATGCTTACCCCGTGACGAAAAGAGTCTTGCTTGTAGTGATGAGCGGGCGCTAGCACACACGTCGGTGGCTTCTTCATTATTATTTCCGCGAAACGGAACTATAACGTTGAGTTTGTATCCCCTTTCGTGCCCACCCCTCTCCTTCATACGATAACTTACAGGCTATACACCGCCGTCGCCGGTATTTCTCTCTTCTTCGCTCTCATATATACTTGCATTCTCTAAAAGACTTTGCTTGTGTATATACGTTGGCTCGTGCTTGGGACGCTCGAGTTGTTACGCCGTACGACTTAACTCGACACGGTGCGCTGAAGTTTCGTGGCAGACATACGCCTGACTTAAAACATTTATGTGTCTATAATTGTGGATATGATGATGATGATGATGATGATGATGATGATGACGATGATGATGTATTTGCGATGCGGACACAGTGTAGATTATTTTTAAGTGAGAGGAAGAGTTAACTCCCTTCCATTTTGATTCTACTCCTCATCCCGAAATACTGTAGGCACCTGAGCTCTTGTTTACAACATCTTATTCATCCCGAAACACATTGCCAACTGTATCTTTATAAACTGTACTGTAAATCCACAATTCTATGACAATATTGCATCAATCTTCCACCTCTTCCTCAAAAATGTCTATATTTATTTATATAAACGTATTAATATTTCACTACTTTTTTCATTTTTCACCAAGTCTGTTGATTTCTTTTCGTCGTAGTTCATTCGCCAATACATGATCATCAGCAAGGCCGTGATCTGGAAATAATTGTGTTTCAGGGTTAGGACGCCAATATTAGACTATGACGAAAAGAAAAAATATATATATAAATTTATACAGATGAAAAATAATGAAAATTTCGAGGGGCAAAATTACTCGATGACTTCACTTGATTTTAGATCAATTCGTTAATAAAGAATCGTTCGATACATGATCGCAGTAAGTGGATATCTGTAATTAAATCAATACTGTCAGAATTTCGTGTTCGATATCAATAATACAATAATTGAATAAATTGATTGCCTATATTAATGAAATAATTATATTGTATAAGATGGAAATTCATTTGCTCTTGTCTTCTTTTCATACTGTAGACAATGAGAATTGTGAGAAAAAATAGAGGATGTCATTGGAATTAAACGTGAAGTCATCACAATACTCCATATATATTTCGATGCATTCGTGTGAGTATGCAAATATAATTGAGCGTGAGGTATACAAACGTTTCATCGCTATGGAAACTTCCATGTGGGAAGTCGTGATGATGCATACACGTATGTATAGACTTTCACCTGGAAACAGTTTTATTACGCTTGGAACTCAACCCCAACCATTACTCTCAACTTTGGATGACTATTTAGCATAGAAACACACAAGTTGAACATATATGCAACTACATATGCGCTTGATAGGCGAGGAAGTTATATATAAATAGAATGTATTTATAGTCATATTATCGTTTAGACGTTTCTTCATTTTTTATTCCGCTGGTAAAATTGCGCTCGTGGCATTCGTTAATGGACAGAATACTTGTATCCACCCACCCGGGGAGTAACGTTACTCAATGTATATACGAAGATAAGTTGGACAGCGAGACCGGCTTCTGACTTTATCCGCTTCATCGTCACAATGCGTGACGATGTGAGGGTTACGTGTATACAACAATGTGTCTTATATTTATACATATAATGTTCGTTCCGTCTCAAGTATTACAATAAGAATTATTCTGGGCCATGCCTGTTATGTCTTCTCGTTCAATATTTCGATATTTCAATATTATAGAATAAAACTTTATTCATGTACAGCGTAAGAACGACGAAATATATCTTGTAGAATTCCAATTATTTCTGATGAATTTTTTCTTTATCTCCCCACACGGATGGTGAATAATAACTGCATGTTTTGTAATCAGAATTTTTATGACTGTATGTAATTGATGGAGTTGTTTGTGTAAGAACACATAGAAATTAATGAATACCATGATTCGTTATCTGTTATGGTACCATAGATTTCGATGAATTATACGTTTCACATATTAGATGAGAAATCAGGCAGGTTTGATGATATACTTGTAGAATAAGCGTAATATGTAATGATTTGATCGTCTTATTTTTAATTTGAAGTATCAAGATATTATCTAATGATTCAATTATATATAAGAGTCTATTTAATCGAGGAATTAATTTTTGAATTGACAGCACAGCATAATTTTCACAATTATTGCAATTAATAGCAACATAAATTGAAAATGGCTAACACCTTTCACACCTATGCCTCAGGAATATTCCTGTCTTGTATTAATAGTACCAATATACATTCTAATAGTATATACAGAAACAGGTGTGACAAGAAAAGTATGGCAGGAAAAGAAATGAATTCCAAGACAAATTGGATATAAAAGACGATGACAATAAACATAACGAATTGCCGCGTATTGCAAAATAGAGGAACGGGACAATCTCCATTTCTTCCTTCTCGCTCTTCTTGCGATACACCGTCTCATTTATTTATGTAATATTCGTTCTTTTTTCTCTGTTATTCAGTGGAGTCATGAACGTGATGAGATTGGTATAGGTGCAAAATCTTGAAACTCGGAGGGACAATCCGTAAAAATATACATAAATATACAATATATAGAAAGGAAACGGTATATATATGAAGGAATAGAGCACAAAGTATAAACGTGGCGAATAAGAAAAGTCAACACACGATCGTATGTTAAGAAATAGGGAAGAGACTCGACGGAATAGACTGCTCTCGTGCTCGACTGCGAATTTAAACGACCTCATATCGACTCACATTATGTGCATATCTATATGTACCCCCCCCCC